>JBBPBX010062232.1:0-20890 GCA_038048925.1 Garcialebias charrua | reverse complement strand
TACAACGTCTATTTGCATTAGCGAAGTTGTAGCTTTATGGCAAAACTCCGTCATTAAGGGGATAAATTGATTAGGCACAGAGCACGTTTCTTTATATGCTGATGACATGCTTTTGTATAAAGCAGTCCCTCGCTACTTCGCGGTACGTTTTCCGTGGACTGACTATATCGCAGTTTTTCAACGTGAGACTGGACATGACACACAATGGCTGGTTTAGCACCTGTGTGCAGCCCACAGCTGTGGGAGAAGCTTCCTCCTGTAGCTGATCAGCTGATCTCCATGTAGAGCGGAGAAGTGGGCGTGGCCGAGAGTGCAGCCTGAGGCAGGGAGCTGAGATCATGACATTCTGTTTCTTTTAGAGCGTTTAGAGTTTAGATGTTTAGAATATTGCAAGAGTGTGGGAAGGGTTTAAAATTAAAACACACACACACACACAGGTTTGTTTTTCTATCTTTGTGGGGCCATTGCATTGACTTCCATTCATTTTTCATTCATTTCTATAGCCTAACCCTGACCTTTACCCTAAACCTATCCATTACCAATGCATACCCTAAACCTAACACATCCTCAATTCACACCTTAGTCCTAAACCTAACCCCTAACCCACCAACAGGACTTCTTCTTATGGAGCCCGGGCTTTGGGCCCCATTTCACTAGCAAGGACCACGCCACAAGATATAAGTTTAAAGATTTATTGATTGAAGTAAAAAGGGGGGGAGGAGGGGAAGGGTGAGGGCAGGGGTAAGGGAAGGGGTGAGTGGTAGGCAGGAGAGAAGGGATGAAGGGATGAAGGGGTGAAGAGATGAGTGAGGTGGGTGAGATCCGCCGAGGAGGATGCTGATGGGCTTAGGAAGTGAAGACTCGAGTGGGGATATGTCTTCGGGAAGCTGATCATCTTAACGTTTCCCGGCCCGCGTATGATCCCCCGGCGATACCTGTAACAATAAGAAACAAGAAAGGGGTTAATTCGACACATAAGGGCAAATACGATGAAGGGTAAGGGTGGGTGGGATTGACGAAACGCAACAGACAGAACGGCTCGCAAGCGAGGAATATATAGGCTACTTGGATAATTGAAGGTGTGGTTTGAGGCGTGGTCCTGCTCCTGAACCTAAGTTAACACATTAACTCCATTTCACTAGCAAGGACCACGCCACAAGATATAAGTTTAAAGATTTATTGATTGAAGTAAAAAGGGGGGGAGGAGGGGAAGGGTGAGGGCAGGGGTAAGGGAAGGGGTGAGTGGTAGGCAGGAGAGAAGGGATGAAGGGATGAAGGGGTGAAGAGATGAGTGAGGTGGGTGAGATCCGCCGAGGAGGATGCTGATGGGCTTAGGAAGTGAAGACTCGAGTGGGGATATGTCTTCGGGAAGCTGATCATCTTAACGTTTCCCGGCCCGCGTATGATCCCCAAAAGAGTCTGGTAAATTGGACTGAACTAAGGAGAGAGTGGGCTTGAAACAAGTCGTTAACGGATATTTTGAATATATGAACGATAGGCTAGTGAAGACCAGCTACCTAGGAACTGAATGGTTTGATCCGAGATACCTTGACTAGAAGTGGATGAGGCTGCGCCGATGCGGAACGATGGGTTGAGTAGTGATATAGGCTGATTAATACCAGCTACCTAGGATCTGAATGGTTTGATCCGAGATACCTTGACTAGAAGCGGATGAGGTTGCGCTGATGCGGAACGAATGGGTTGAGTAGCGATATGCCTGATTTTAACGGGACTTAGCGAAGATGACGGGAGAACCAAAGAGAATTGCTGGATTTCCTTACTCTGAAATGAAGAGTTGATCGTGAGGAGAAGCATTAGCTGCATGTCGGGACTGAACATACTTATAAATAATTTCGTATGGGCTAGGGAAAGAATTAAGGCGAAACGAGTATATGGGATGAGAAACTGCGAATTGATTGGTCTTGCTTGCAATATGTACAAGCTAATGTGCTTTGTTACTATGGACCATACGCGTCTGAAATAAAGTTTTTGATTGATTGATTGATTGATTGCTTCTTCGCAGAGTGAAATTCAGTGTGTAGTGACTGTGACAGGAAATGTCAGACAGGCAGGGGCAAAAGAGGTTGGAGCGAAGTCGAAACACGGAGGAAGCCAAAAAGGCTAAGAGGAACATGGTTTCTACAGTTCGGTCTATGAAATTTGAAAAGAATAACCTGAACACAGAGTGTTCATACATCTACTAAGGAGATCGGATGTTAGTGGGAGATGCTGAGTGATGCAGTTCAAATCTTGCTTTTACATCCTTTAATGAGCATGTTAACGTGACAATGTGAAATGGAGGGGCAGGTTATGCCTTCTGAGATCCTGAAGAAGAAGTTTATGCCAAGTTGAGCATGTTAACGTGACAATGTGAAATGGAGGGGCAGTTGAAGCCTGCCGAGATCCTGAAGAAGAAGTTTATGCCGAGTTGAGCATGTTAACGTGACAATGTGAAATGGAGGGGCAGTTGAAGCCTGCCGAGATCCTGAAGAAGAAGTTCATGCCAGCTAGGTGGGACCGGACGGTGGAAGTACGAATGTTGAGGGCTAAGAGGGAGTAAGTAATGAAGAGGCAGATGGAAGTTGCGTCGAAAGACTGAAAGGGGAGGATGTAGGCTGCGTGAAAAGAATTAAATCGATTCCTGTCTGTCAGGTAGACTAAAAGGGTGTGAGGGGCTAATTTGCGGAGAATTAGGTCTTGAGAAGAGAGGTGAAGATCTGATAACTGAGGATGTAGTTGAATTGGTCGAGGAATAGGGAGGAACCGGCGCAGGATGCGACTCTAAATGTTTCTACGACTGGCACGATACCAGAATAGATTAGGATAGCCCTTTTTGCCCTTTCGTGGCCCCAAAAGAGCAGAGATGACGATGGGACAGAGTCCGAAAAGTGCAGAAGAAGGACTGCACGAGACGCACAGGAAGGAGTCGAATTCGGGCGGCCACACGTCGACGAACCACCCACCGCCGCAGTAGCTGCCGAAACGACGGAAGGAACCGCATCGGTGAAAAGCAGAATGACCTCGGGGAAAGTAAGAAAAAACGTTAAAGAAGAAAGGATTGACGAAACGCAACAGACAGAACGGCTCGCAAGCGAGGAATATATAGGCTACTTGGATAATTGAAGGTGTGGTTTGAGGCGTGGTCCTGCTCCTGAACCTAAGTTAACACATTAACTCCATAAGAGACAGTTGGTCCTCACAATTTGGTATAACTCAGAAAAATGGGCCTCACAACATAACATAAACAAGGACACACACACACACACATACTAAAATACACTAGTACTTACTACATGTACTGTACTACAGTTTCTACTTTGCAGTTTTTCACTTATCGCGGAGCTTCAGGATACGGATCCCCGTGATAAACGAGGGACTACTGTATATCAGACCCTCTTACTTGCTCTGCTTCAAAAATTCGGGAATATATCTGACTATAAGATCAACCTTCAAAAGAGCGAACTGATTCCTGTGACCTCTATAGAAAAGAAACTCTTGGACATTGCACCCTTTAAAATTAATTTAAAAAAATTAAGTACCTTGGAATTTGGGTAACTCGAGATCATAAGAACCTCTATAAAACTAATTATCTACCTCTCATGGCGAACCTTATACAGGACATTGTTAGATGGTAGTCTCTCTGCCTCACACTCTGTGGGCAGAATAAACTCTGTAAAAATGACCATCCTACCTAAATTTCTATACCTGTTTCAGAATCTGCTAATCTTCCTTACTAAATTATTCTTCAACAATCTGAACAGCCAGATATCAAAGTTAACTTGTAATAAAAAGTATCCACAGATTGCCAAGAGCGTCTTGCATCAAGTTCATCCATCCATCCATTATCTTTTACCCGCTTCTTCCATTTTGGGTCACGGGGGTCGCCGGTGCCCATGTCCAGCAATCACAGTGCGAGGGGCGGGGTACACCCTGGACGGGTCGCAAGTCCATCACAGGGCGCATCAAGTTCAAGTCAATTTTATTGTCATTCACATCACATGTGGTACATGAGGTGGAACAAAATTTTGTACACAGGGTCCCAACATCTGCCCTGCAGGCTTGGAGGCATGTCACTTCCTAATTTCATGCACTATTGATGGGCAGCTAATATCAGAGCTCTTCTATTCTGGTTGGGTAAAGATATTCCTTTTTCCTAGTTGGGTGGCTTCAATCAGATCCAGTTCTCCTTTTGCACTACTCTGCTCTTGGCTGTCTTTTAAACAATCTGTGTCAACCTACACTTCTAACCCAGTTGTGACCTGAACTGTTAAGATCTTGAATCAGTTCAGGAGGACATTTAACTCTACGGAGTTACTGTTTCTGGCATCTGTGCCAAATAATCACATGTTCACTCCCTCAGTAGCTGATACAGCTTTTGACACCTGGGTCTTGAGGGGAGTGCATTCACCGTGTGATCTCTATGTTGATGGCAGATTTGCCTCTTTTGAACAGCTGGTACAGAAGTTTAATATTCACCAGTCACAGTTTTGTTATCTGCAGCTGAGACATTTTGTGAGATCTTACTCTGATTGTTTTCCTTTGTACCCCTCTAAACATTTTGTGGTTAAGATTTTGGAATGCAGGTCTGATACCAAGGAGGCCCTCAGCAAGATCTATACACTGCTTAGTTCATACCATGAGTCCAGCTTAGATTCCCTTAAACTGAAATGGGAACAGACCTGGAGGAATCCATATCACTCAATCTGGAGAAGGATCATGAAGAACTCATCTTCAATCTGCCTGAGACATGCTGTGACTCAATTCAAGGTGGTGCACCGGCTGCACTTGTCCAAAAACAAGCTGTCCAAGATCAAAGCCCACCTGGACCCCGCATGTAATCGTTGTAAACAAACTCCAGCTACACTCTTGTGTACGTTCTGGACCTGACCCAAACTGCCAACCTTCTGGGACACGTGGCAAAACTGTACACCCACCGCCACTCATCTCACTGTCGGGGGTGCTCCCTGTGGAGACGTCCTTCAGCAAGTATGAGAAGGGTGTGATTGCTTTTGGCTCTCTCCTGGTCACAAGACTTGTTTTGTGCAATTGGAAGGACCCACACATGTATACATTGAATAAGAGAAGGGATGTATCATAATCATCTAGAAAAAAAAAGAGAGTGCTCAAGCACACATACATTTGATCTCAGCACCCCTGAAAAATAAAGAAACCATCATTAGTATTTTGTAAGGAAACTCAGTTCTCAAACTTTAGATTCACCAAAATATTGACTAAAAATAGAATAAATGATGACGCTCTTAAACAGGCCAGTAAAATCTGATTTTTTTGCATGAGTAGGAGTTTTTAAATAAAAAGGAGTTTGTTAACCAAACAAACTCCTTTTTATTTAAAAGAAAATGTGAATAAAGAGAAAAAAAAAGTAAAATAACTTTGTCCCAGGCGGGAAGCGAACCCACTTCTCCCGGTCAAAACGACAATGCATTAACTCGTTGAGCTATCCGGACGGACTGAATTTTCAGGTGTCCAACTTGCCCATATAGCAATCACTCCTCTTGACATTTTAGCTGCACGTAAAAGTTAGAGATTATTCGTTATATTTTAAAACCCTGGCTGCGCGCAACAGTTAGACAATATTAGTTATTGTTTAATGACATTCAGGTCGCGCTGAAAGGCGGAAATGGGTGTGCGCTTCGTGTTATTTACGTTGTAACATAAGCTGATTTGTGATCAGTTATTAACAAAAATTTAACTCAGAAACACTAATTCAGCTAACAATTGTTTTAGGGGTTTCTCGTTTCTGTAGTTAAATTTGAATGAAATTCAACCCTCGCGCTGAGGTTGTTTGAATGAGTCCCGCCCCTGCTGCAAACAACGAATCAAATGAGAGCAGTACATGACGTGAAACTAGCCCTGTCGGGCTCGGCTCGATGGAACCACGGTGAAGATGGTTCCAGAACAAGGGTGGATCCCGGGCGGAAAAGGTAAATGCGAAGACGCCGAACCCGGGTTAGAAGCTGGGAGAGCCGGGGAGGGCCGGCCAATGCGTAAACGGCTACAGACTGTCTGGGAAGTGGCATTGCCAAGGCTAACACATTCCAGCCTATTGGAGAGGAAAGATTTGAACCAGTCCAGGACAGTGTCACAGAGACCGACCTCCACATGAAGACGGTGGAGGAGGATACTATGGTCCACAGTGTCGAAGGCTGCAGTGAGGTCAAGGAGGACAAGGATGGAGGGAGAGCCAGTGTCAGCAGCCATGAGGACATCATTGGTAACTCTCAGCAATGCAGTCTCAGTACTGTGAGCTGCTCTGAATCCAGACTGGAACTTCTCATACAGAGAGTGTTGCTGTAGGTGGTCCTGCAGCTGAGCAGCAACTGCTTTTTCCAGCACTTTAGACAGAAATGGGAGGTGGGAAATTGGGCGGTAATTAGAAAAAATGTCGGGATCCAAATTAGATTTTTTCAGAAGAGGCCTAATGATGGCAGTTTTTAGAGGCAGTGGAACATGACCAGATTGTAGAGACTGATTTATTATTTGTGTGATCAATGGGCTAATTGCAAAAAATGGCTGTAACGCCATCATTGTTCCAGAAATGAGCTACGTTTTAGAGAGGTAGTAGCTGAGAGTCATCCCCAGCACAAACTGAGCGCTCTCAGATCTCACATTCTTCAAGGAATTTACTTTTATTTTTATTTTTATTTATTTATTTTTGTTCAGAAAAAAAAAAAAACTTTTGTCTCATCTCTAGTGAGTCCTGGTTAAGACGGCAGCAAAGACACAAACCATGAAAAGTTCAGAGAATATTTTAAATCAGATATTTTGTATTTATTTATACAGCATTCTGTATTTAAAGCCTCGTTTGCAACATTCATATTTCAGCTACGTCTGAAATATATAAACATCTTGAAAATAAATATTCTAAATGACGTAAATATTAATAAGTCAAAGTTTAATGCCAGCCGAGTTGTTTCTAACACATAATAACAAAATCTGCTGAAAAGACAAATACAGTAAAGACAAACTACATATACAGTACAGTGTGAATGCTTATTGCTGAATAACTTGCTGAAAAACAGCTGAAATTAGCTTAATAATAATAATAATAATGTCACATTTTTGTAATCTGTGTATGTTTCCATACAAGACGAAATTTGACTCTGCATTTAACCCAATCACCACCAGGTGGGGCAGTGGGCAGCTATAGAAAGCACGCCGGGGAGCAAGCTGAAATGGAATAACAAGCCCAAGTTAACAGAAGAAAGCAGAAAGAACACACATTTGCTGAATTAAGTTTGAATAAGCAGAAATTAGAACAAAGATTTGCTAAAAAAAACAAACTGAAATTAGCACAAAAAACACCTGAAAAGGCAGAAAGAAGCTTAAACTACCAGAAGGAAGTGGAGAGAGCACATTTTTGCTGAATTGGGCTGAAAAAAGTTGAAATGAGTGCCAAAAATGTGGATTTAGCTGAAAATACTGAAATTAGATTTAAAAAAGCTAAATAGCAGCTGATATAGTAGAAAAAGCTGAAAAGAGCATAACAAGCTGAAATTAGCAGAAAGAAGTTGAAGAAGCACAAAAATGTTGTGGTTAGCAGAAATAATCTGAAAGGAGTTCAAACTGCTGAGAAATCAGCTGAAATTAGCTGAAATTGTTTTAGTTTGCAGAAGGAAGCTGAAAGAAGCTGAAGCAGAGCAAAACGTGAAAGCAGCAGTAAAAGGTTGTAAACACATCTAAAGATTTGAAGGTGGTAAAATGAGCTCAATTCTTTTTCTATGAGAAATAAAATGTCAGAAAAGGCTAAGTATTTCAAAAAGCTAAAGTTGCACCAATACCAAAAGTCAGTTAGTTGAAAGTAGAACAAAAACTGTGGAACGAGAAAGATGCAGAAAAAATGTGGATGAAAAATGGATGACAACAGTGAGAATAAACGTTCAGACAATAAATCTAACCTGGAATCTGAAAATATCCACAAACTGTTCAAATCCCAGATTTTCACCTAAAAGGCAGAAAGTGCACAGATAAAATGTGCACAGAATTTAAAAAAATCTATATTTATTCAACATTTTTTAAAATTCCTGAATAAAAACGTTGGTTACGTATTGTAACCCCAGATTCTATTAATGTAGGCATAGCCCTTTAAGCCACGCCTATTGGCTTTTTAGTGTTGGCGCAAAGCGCAGGAATAAACCCAATAGGCGTGGCTTAAAGGGCGGAGCCTACATGAAATAGAACTTGTTTTTCTTTTAATGCAGTTTTAAAAATGTTTTAACATCAAATAGTTTTTACGTTTCAATCTGGAGACGTTTATCGGTTCAAACGTCAGAGCTGATTAAGTTTCAGCTTCATAAATTATGTTTTTTAAAATATTTGACTGGATTAATAAGATTAAAAACGGCCTTTAGAATAAAATGAGCTTATTTTGTTCAGTCTCCTTTTTTTGTGCAGGAGTAAAAAGTTTACATTTACTTTTTTTTTCATTGATTCATTTAATCTAATTAATTTAATATGCGAGTTCATCTTTAAGGTTGTTCCTTTCTGAGCTCAGCACTTTCTGTTTTTGGACTTTTTATAGTTTAAATGAAAGCGTCGGACAAACAGGAAGTACTTTTCTTTAAAAACAGACTAGAAGAAGTTGCAGTCTGGACCTGAAGAACCCGTTTGTTTGGTGTCATCAGTTTACCGGCCCGGCCCGGTGGTGAAACTTTTCATGTTCTGAAAATCTTTGTTCTGGTTTAGTTCAAAGGTTCAGTTTTGACTTCAGTCTTTCGGCTGATATTTGAAAGAGTTTGAGTTTCAGCCTCTTGACCCGAGGTTCTACCCACTCCGACCCAGCCGGGCTCCAGTTCTGAGGCTGATGTGAGCAGATTATTTAAGCGGAATGTAAAAAAAGAGAAGAAGACTTAAGAGATAAATCAGTATTAAGCTACAGACGGTTAGCCGTGGATAAAATATTTATGAAATCAGCCTTTTCCCCTGCGCTCCCATCAGCCTGCAGGAACCGGGTCAGCCTGCAGGAACCGGGTCAGCCTGCAGGAAAACAGCACATGATGGCAGATAAAGGCTCGTCTGTGTCTGAGGGAGAGGAGGAGGAGAAGATGAAGGGGCCTCGGTTGAAGGAGAGAGTTGTGTCTCTATAGAAGTGGACAGAAACAAGGCATTTAGTCTCTGAGGACATAACAGGCTCTTATAATGATGCCACTGTGGACAGGGACGAGCTCGTAAAAAGGGAAATGTTCCTTTAAAACGAGGACTTTATGTGAAAAATGTCCACAGTGGGACGATGAGATGGACGAGCTGTCAGCTGATTGGACGGAACAAGAGGTCAGAATAGTTTATTTCCTCTAAATCTGATTTAACATAAAACTACAGAACATTCAGGGTGAAATCTGTCAATTCACAATTCATGTTCTGTTCATTTTAGTTCATGTTCTGTACATTTTAGTTCATGTTTTGTTCATTTTAGTTCATGTTCTGCACATTTTAGTTTCATGTTCTGCACATTTTAGTTCATGTTCTGCATATTTTAGTTCATGTTCTGCTCATTTTAGTTCATGATCTGCTCATTTTAGTTCATGTTCTGCACATTTTAGTTCATGTTCTGTTCATTTTAGTTCATGTTCTGTTCATTTTAGTTCATGTTCTACTCATTTTAGTTCATGTTTTGCTCATTTTAGTTCATGTTCTGCACATTTTAGTTCATGTTCTGCTCATTTTAGTTCATGTTCTGCTCATTTTAGTTCATGTTCTGCACATTTTAGTTCATGTTCTGCACATTTTAGTTCATGTTCTGCACATTTTAGTTCATGTTCTGCACATTTTAGTTCATGTTCTGCTCATTTTAGTTCATGTTCTGCACATTTTAGTTCATGTTCTGCACATTTTAGTTCATGTTCTGCACATTTTAGTTCATGTTCTGCACATTTTAGTTCATGTTCTGCCATTTTAGTTCATGTTCTGCTCATTTTAGTTCATGTTCTGCTCATTTTAGTTCATGTTCTGCACATTTTAGTTCATGTTCTGCACATTTTAGTTCATGTTCTGCACATTTTAGTTCATGTTCTGCTCATTTTAGTTCATGTTCTGCTCATTTTAGTTCATGTTCTGCACATTTTAGTTCATGTTCTGCACATTTTAGTTCATGTTCTGCTCATTTTAGTTCATGTTCTGCACATTTTAGTTCATGTTCTGCACATTTTAGTTCATGTTCTGCACATTTTAGTTCATGTTCTGCTCATTTTAGTTCATGTTCTGCTCATTTTAGTTCATGTTCTGCACATTTTAGTTCATGTTCTGTTCATTTTAGTTCATGTTCTGCACATTTTAGTTCATGTTCTGCTCATTTTAGTTCATGTTTTGCTCATTTTAGTTCATGTTCTGCACATTTTAGTTCATGTTCTGCTCATTTTAGTTCATGTTCTGCTCATTTTAGTTCATGTTCTGCACATTTTAGTTCATGTTCTGCACATTTTAGTTCATGTTCTGCTCATTTTAGTTCATGTTCTGCACATTTTAGTTCATGTTCTGCACATTTTAGTTCATGTTCTGTTCATTTTAGTTCATGTTCTGTTCATTTTAGTTCATGTTCTGTACATTTTAGTTCATGTTCTGCACATTTTAGTTCATGTTCTGCACATTTTAGTTTCATGTTCTGCACATTTTAGTTCATGTTCTGTTCATTTTAGTTCATGTTCTGTTCATTTTAGTTCATGTTCTGTTCATTTTAGTTCATGTTCTGTTCATTTTAGTTCATGTTCTGTTCATTTTAGTTCATGTTCTGCACATTTTAGTTCATGTTTTGCTCATTTTAGTTTCATGTTCTGCACATTTTAGTTCATGTTCTGCACATTTTAGTTCATGTTCTGCTCATTTTAGTTCATGTTCTGCACATTTTAGTTCATGTTCTGTTCATTTTAGTTCATGTTCTGTACATTTTAGTTCATGTTTTGTTCATTTTAGTTCATGTTCTGCACATTTTAGTTTCATGTTCTGCACATTTTAGTTCATGTTCTGCATATTTTAGTTCATGTTCTGCTCATTTTAGTTCATGATCTGCTCATTTTAGTTCATGTTCTGCACATTTTAGTTCATGTTCTGTTCATTTTAGTTCATGTTCTGTTCATTTTAGTTCATGTTCTACTCATTTTAGTTCATGTTTTGCTCATTTTAGTTCATGTTCTGCACATTTTAGTTCATGTTCTGCTCATTTTAGTTCATGTTCTGCTCATTTTAGTTCATGTTCTGCACATTTTAGTTCATGTTCTGCACATTTTAGTTCATGTTCTGCACATTTTAGTTCATGTTCTGCACATTTTAGTTCATGTTCTGTTCATTTTAGTTCATGTTCTGTACATTTTAGTTCATGTTCTGCACATTTTAGTTCATGTTCTGCTCATTTTAGTTCATGTTCTGCTCATTTTAGTTCATGTTCTGCTCATTTTAGTTCATGTTCTGCTCATTTTAGTTCATGTTCTGCTCATTTTAGTTCATGTTCTGCACATTTTAGTTCATGTTCTGCACATTTTAGTTCATGTTCTGCTCATTTTAGTTCATGTTTTGCTCATTTTAGTTCATGTTCTGCACATTTTAGTTCATGTTCTGCACATTTTAGTTCATGTTCTGCTCATTTTAGTTCATGTTCTGCTCATTTTAGTTCATGTTCTGCTCATTTTAGTTCATGTTCTGCACATTTTAGTTCATGTTCTGCTCATTTTAGTTCATGTTCTGCTCATTTTAGTTCATGTTCTGCACATTTTAGTTCATGTTCTGCACATTTTAGTTCATGTTCTGCACATTTTAGTTCATGTTCTGCTCATTTTAGTTCATGTTCTGCACATTTTAGTTCATGTTCTGCACATTTTAGTTCATGTTCTGCTCATTTTAGTTCATGTTCTGCTCATTTTAGTTCATGTTCTGCACATTTTAGTTCATGTTCTGCACATTTTAGTTCATGTTCTGCTCATTTTAGTTCATGTTCTGCACATTTTAGTTCATGTTCTGCTCATTTTAGTTCATGTTCTGCACATTTTAGTTCATGTTCTGCTCATTTTAGTTCATGTTCTGCTCATTTTAGTTCATGTTCTGCTCATTTTAGTTCATGTTCTGCACATTTTAGTTCATGTTCTGCTCATTTTAGTTCATGTTCTGCTCATTTTAGTTCATGTTCTGCACATTTTAGTTCATGTTCTGCACATTTTAGTTCATGTTCTGCTCATTTTAGTTCATGTTCTGCACATTTTAGTTCATGTTCTGCACATTTTAGTTCATGTTCTGCACATTTTAGTTCATGTTCTGCTCATTTTAGTTCATGTTCTGCACATTTTAGTTCATGTTCTGCACATTTTAGTTCATGTTCTGCACATTTTAGTTCATGTTCTGCACATTTTAGTTCATGTTCTGCTCATTTTAGTTCATGTTCTGCACATTTTAGTTCATGTTCTGCACATTTTAGTTCATGTTCTGCTCATTTTAGTTCATGTTCTGCTCATTTTAGTTCATGTTCTGCACATTTTAGTTCATGTTCTGCACATTTTAGTTCATGTTCTGCTCATTTTAGTTCATGTTCTGCACATTTTAGTTCATGTTCTGCACATTTTAGTTCATGTTCTGTTCATTTTAGTTCATGTTCTGCTCATTTTAGTTCATGTTCTGTACATTTTAGTTCATGTTCTGCACATTTTAGTTCATGTTCTGCACATTTTAGTTTCATGTTCTGCACATTTTAGTTCATGTTCTGTTCATTTTAGTTCATGTTCTGTTCATTTTAGTTCATGTTCTGTTCATTTTAGTTCATGTTCTGTTCATTTTAGTTCATGTTCTGTTCATTTTAGTTCATGTTCTGCACATTTTAGTTCATGTTTTGCTCATTTTAGTTTCATGTTCTGCACATTTTAGTTCATGTTCTGCACATTTTAGTTCATGTTCTGCTCATTTTAGTTCATGTTCTGCACATTTTAGTTCATGTTCTGTTCATTTTAGTTCATGTTCTGTACATTTTAGTTCATGTTTTGTTCATTTTAGTTCATGTTCTGCACATTTTAGTTTCATGTTCTGCACATTTTAGTTCATGTTCTGCACATTTTAGTTCATGTTCTGCTCATTTTAGTTCATGATCTGCTCATTTTAGTTCATGTTCTGCACATTTTAGTTCATGTTCTGTTCATTTTAGTTCATGTTCTGTTCATTTTAGTTCATGTTCTACTCATTTTAGTTCATGTTTTGCTCATTTTAGTTCATGTTCTGCACATTTTAGTTCATGTTCTGCTCATTTTAGTTCATGTTCTGCTCATTTTAGTTCATGTTCTGCACATTTTAGTTTCTTGTTCTGCACATTTTAGTTCATGTTCTGCACATTTTAGTTCATGTTCTGCACATTTTAGTTCATGTTCTGTTCATTTTAGTTCATGTTCTGTACATTTTAGTTCATGTTCTGCACATTTTAGTTCATGTTCTGCACATTTTAGTTTCATGTTCTGCACATTTTAGTTCATGTTCTGTTCATTTTAGTTCATGTTCTGCTCATTTTAGTTCATGTTCTGCTCATTTTAGTTGATGTTCTGCACATTTTAGTTCATGTACATAAGCAGGCATACAAAGAACATCAGAAAGCATACGCCTATTCTCTTATGGTGTGGTCACACCGAGCAGCGTTTTTACCTCCGAAAACGCTCCTCACGCACGGAAGTGGACGCGCTACCCAGTGTTGTCCAAACTGTAGTGTTGCGGCGGCTTCGTTGCTGTGGCGACGGGGTGTGGGAGGAGCTTACCGGTATACAGAGTGCACTCCGCCAGGCGAGGAGCCTTTTATTTCCGTCTCTGTCGAGCAGACTTGACTGGTCGTGAAGGAATTGTCGCGAACACACAGCTACAATGAGTTTCTCTTCCATAGTCCACGAGCTCGCGAGTCTTTTCTTTTTTTTTTCCGACAAACAATACGTCACATAGTGCGCGCGCACCCTCGTTTCCGCGTCACATAGGGACTCTCCCACTGCCCCCTCTCTTCTGCCCCCCGACTCTCCCTGATTGGTTGACACACCAACCAATCAGGTGGAGTTGAGCGGCGTTTGAAAGTTTGAACCGCGAAATCTTCAACATGTTGAATGCTCGGTTTGGAGGTGGAAGCCGGTTCACGTGCACGAAAAAACGCTACTCAGCACGCTCAACACGCACGCGACCTGACGCCAGACGCCAGGAGGTGCCTGAGTGCGTCCACCATTGACTTTACATGGAGGCTGGAAGCTTTGGAGGTAAAAACGCTGCTCGGTGTGACCACACCATTAAAGAAGCATGCTCCAAATATTATTCCAACATCATAAACACCTGCCCTGGAAACTCTAAAAAGCTCTTCTCCACAATAACTCGTCTGCTTAATCCCATTAAACAAACTCTTGAGGAATCTGTTCAAAAATTCAACCTGTTCCTTTCATCATTTAAAAACAAAGTTGACACCGTCCATCAGATCTCAGCTCCACAACTTCCCTGATCTTCGTTTACCATCTACCCATCTGCATCCTAGGTCCCTGAGCAGCTTTGATGAAGTTGTTCAGAGTGAGGTGGAGTCCATCATCAAGAAAATGAAGCCTTCATCCTGCACCCTGGATCCCTTCCCCTCGTCTCTCATAAAATCCAATCACTCTGCAATTAGCCCATTAATCACACAAATAATAAATCAGTCTCTACAATCTGGTCATGTTCCACTGCCTCTAAAAACTGCCATCATTAGGCCTCTTCTGAAAAAATCTAATTTGGATCCCGACATTTTTTCTAATTACCGCCCAATTTCCCACCTCCCATTTCTGTCTAAAGTGCTGGAAAAAGCAGTTGCTGCTCAGCTGCAGGACCACCTACAGCAACACTCTCTGTATGAGAAGTTCCAGTCTGGATTCAGAGTAGCTCACAGTACTGAGACTGCATTGCTGAGAGTTACCAATGATGTCCTCATGGCTGCTGACACTGGTTCTCCCTCCATCCTTGTCCTCCTTGACCTCACTGCAGCTTCGACACTGTGGACCATAGTATCCTCCTCCACCGTCTTCATGTGGAGGTCGGTCTCTGTGACACTGTCCTGGACTGGTTCAAATCTTTCCTCTCCAATAGGCTGGAATGTGTTAGTCTTGGCAATGCCACTTCCCAGACAGTCGGTGTCTCCTGTGGTGTCCCTCAGGGGTCAGTTCTGGGGCCCCTGCTGTTTTCCCTTTACATGCTGCCTTTAGGTCAAATTATTAATCAGTTCAACATTTCTTTTCACTGCTATGCCGACGATACACAGCTTTACATCAGGACTGGAGCATCCTCATCTTCCCCATCTCCATCTTCACTCACTGCCCTCTCTACCTGCCTGGAGGAAATAAGGGCATGGATGAATCAGAACTTTCTTCAATTAAACTGCTCCAAGACTGAGGCCATACTGATTGGCACCCCTCACCAGATACAAACATCAACTTTAACAACAATCTCCTTCTCTGGTCAAGACATCCCCCTCTCCACCTCTGTTACAAATCTTGGAATAAAAATGGACTCTCATCTTACATTTGAAAATCACATTAAGCATCTGTTTAAAACCTGCTTCTTCCATCTTCGAAACATCTCCAGACTTCGCCCATCTCTAACTTTTTCTGATGCTGAGAAACTCGTCCATGCCTTTGTCTCCTCCAGGCTCGACTACTGCAACTCCCTGTTTATTGGTATCCCTGGCAAAAATCTTCAGAAGCTTCAATATATTCAAAACAGTGCAGCAAGGATTTTGTTGAGAGTTCGTAAATTTGAACATATTACACCCATTCTCCATAACCTCCATTGGCTTCCTGTCACCTACAGAATTCAGTACAAAACTGCTCTCATTACACACCAATGCTTACACGGAACTTCACCTGACTATCTAAAGGACATTCTTGCACCATATTCATCCACCCGGTCTCTACGATCACAGAACAGTAATCTACTTCACATTCCACGAACCAAATTAAGGACCATGGGAGACCGGGCATTCTGTGTGGCTGCCCCCCGCCTATGGAACTCCCTCCCTGACTACATGAGAGCTCCACAGTCACTGGTTGACTTCAAAAACGGCTTAAAGACTTTTCTTTTTAAGCAAGCCTATTCTGCCTCCACATGATTTTATCTTGATCTTAGTTGATATTATTATTGATTTTACTTGATTTTATCACTTGTTTTATTTACTTATTTATTTATTTTTTAAGCAGGCCTACTCTGCCTCCACATGATTATGTCTTTAATCTTAGTTGATATTATTATTGATTTTACTTGATTTTATCACTTGTTTTATTTGTTGTAGCACTTTGAGATTTTTATTAATGAAAAGTGCGGTATAAATTGAATTCATTATTATTATTATGTTCTGCACATTTTAGTTCATGTTCTGCACATTTTAGTTCATGTTCTGCACATTTTAGTTCATGTTCTGTTCATTTTAGTTCATGTTCTGTTCATTTTAGTTCATGTTCTGTTCATTTTAGTTCATGTTCTGTTCATTTTAGTTCATGTTCTGCACATTTTAGTTCATGTTCTGTACATTTTAGTTCATGTTCTGCACATTTTAGTTCATGTTCTGTTCATTTTAGTTCATGTTCTGCACATTTTAGTTCATGTTCTGTTCATTTTAGTTCATGTTCTGTTCATTTTAGTTCATGTTCTGCACATTTTAGTTCATGTTCTGCACATTTTAGTTCATGTTCTGTTCATTTTAGTTCATGTTCTGTTCATTTTAGTTCATGTTCTGTTCATTTTAGTTCATGTTCTGTTCATTTTAGTTCATGTTCTGCACATTTTAGTTCATGTTCTGTACATTTTAGTTCATGTTCTGCACATTTTAGTTCATGTTCTGTTCATTTTAGTTCATGTTCTGCACATTTTAGTTCATGTTCTGCACATTTTAGTTCATGTTGTGTTCATTTTAGTTCATGTTGTGTTCATTTTAGTTCATGTTCTACACATTTTAGTTCATGTTCTACACATTTTAGTTCATGTTCTGTTCATTTTAGTTCATGTTCTGCACATTTTAGTTCATTTTCTGTTCATTTTTGTTCATGTTCTGCACATTTTAGTTCATGTTCTGCACATTTTAGTTCATGTTCTGTTCATTTTAGTTCATGTTCTGCACATTTTAGTTCATGTTCTGTTCATTCTAGTTCATGTTTTACTCGTTTTAGTTCATGTTTTACTCGTTTTAGTTCATGTTCTGTTCATTTTGTTTCATGTTTTGCTCATTTTAGTTCATGTTCTGTTCATTTAAGTTCATGTTCTGTTCATTTTAGTTCATGTTCTGTTCATTGTAGTTCATGTTTTACTCATTTTAGTTCATGTTCTGTTAATTTTAGTTCATGTTCTGTTCATTTTAATTCATGTTCTGTTCATTGTAGTTCATGTTTAACCCATTTTAGTTCATACCACAGTAGTTCTGTACCACAGACTGTACCCAGGGGAGGCCACGCCAAGTCTGTATGGTTTACCCAAAATCCACAAACAAGGTGTACCTTTAAGACCAATTGTTAGCATGATTAACTCGGTCACTTACAATGTTTCCAAATATCTGGCATCTGTACTCATCCCTTTAGTTGGCAGCTCAGAACACCACATACAGAACACCATGGACTTTGTGGATAAGGTGAGGGATGTCATCATGGAGACTGATGAAACAATGGTCTCTTTTGATGTCACATCACTCTTTACGTGCATTCCTGTTGATGAGGCAGTAGAGGTGGTCTGTTTAAGGTTAAAATCAGACACCACTCTGAACAGCAGGACCACGCTTTCCACAGAGCAACTGTGTCAACTCTTGAAACTGTGCCTGCAGTCAACCTACTTCACATATGGGGAGCAATATTATAGGCAGAAACATGGGTGTGCTATGGGGTCTCCAGTTTCTCCTATTGTTGCCAACCTGTACATGGAGGAGGTAGAAAAGAGAGCCTTGACATCCTTTTCAGGGAGACCACCAAGTCATTGGTTCAGGTATGTTGACGACACCTGGGTTAAAATTAAATCTCAGGAAGTCCAACATTTCACTGATCACATCAACTCTGTGGATAAATATATCAAGTTCACACGAGAAGATGTAAAAAATGGCAGGTTGGCTTTCTTGGACTGTGAGGTCTCAGTTTCTGATAGAGGAAATTTGCAAACTGAGGTGTACCGCAAACCCACCCACACAGACCAGTATTTACAGTTTGACTCCCATCACCCTCTGGAGCACAAGTTAGGAGTCATCAGGACTCTGTATCACAGAGCAGACAGCGTCCCCACTAACTCAGCAGCCAGACAGAAGGAGAAATCACACACAAAACAGGCTCTAGAGAAATGTGGATATCCTAACTGGGCCTTCCTGAAAGCAGAGAAGAAACCCAAACAGGACTCCAGCCAGCCATCAGGTGAAAAGAAGGAACCCAGACCCAGACCAGTGGTCATTCCGTATGTTGCGGGAGTTTCAGAGACATTGAGACGTTTATTCTCTAAACACAACGTCCCAGTGGCTTTTAAACCCCAAAATACATTACGGCAAAGACTGGTTCATCCCAAAGATCCAGTCCCCCGGCACAAACAGAGTAATATTGTGTATGCTGTTCAGTGTCAGGAGGGCTGTGATCAGTCTTATATCGGGGAAACTAAACAGCCACTGGCCAAAAGGATGGCCCAGCACAGAAGATCAACATCATCAGGTCAGGACTCTGCGGTCTACACTCATCTCCAGGCCAGCGGTCACTCTTTCAGGGATGAAGATGTTCACATCCTTGATAGAGAGGAACAATGGTTTGAGAGAGGAGTAAAGGAGGCCATCTTTGTGAAAAGAAACCGCCCATCATTAAACAGGGGTGGAGGCCTCCGGGTTCAACTGTCCCCCTCTTACAATGCTGTTATTGCTAGTATCACTCAGCCCTCTGTGAATAGCAAACAACCATCAGGGTGCTAACGATCCATCGTTAGGCTGATGGTCCTCCTTGATCATGTGAGCAGCTGGTTTTGGCCATCATCAGCCAACTTGTAGTGTAACACTGTAGCCGTTTTCGCACTGCACAGCTCTCAAAGGCCCGGCCCGCCCCTGGTTTGCCCAGAGCCCGGTCTGGCCCGTCCCCGCTCATTATGCATTGTCCGGAGAGCCGCCTTGAAGTGGGTGGGCAGTTCTCTGGAAGTGGGTGGGCAGTTCTCTTGAAGTGGGTGGAGTGTTCTTGTGTGCGCGCTTACAGTGTTTTAAGAGAGGAGACGCCGCTAAAAAATATTTGTTAGCTGAATATATATATTAGTGTTTCTGAGTTTAATTTTTGTTAATAACTGATTACAAATCAGCTTATGTTAGAACGTAAATAACACAAAGCGCGTACCCATTTCCACCTTTCAGCGTGAGCTGAATGTCATTAAAATATACCTAATATTGTCTAACTCTTGCATGCAGCCAGGGTTTTAAAATATAACTAATAATCTCTAACTCCTACGCGTAGCCAGAATGTTACGTGGTGGATTCCTTTATAGGTAAAGTGGACTCCTGAAAAAAACAATCCGCCGCCGTGGCTGAGAGGAAGCGCGCTCGGCTTTCCACTCTACATTTTAACTTGACTCGTACGGGTTCAAATCTCACCTGGTACAAGTTATTTTACGTTTGTCTTTTATTGGAGAAGATAAAAAGGAGTTTGTTTGGTTAACACAAACTCCTTCTTTGTTTTTATCCATGACTTCAAACTGGGCCCGGGAGCTCGGCCCGATAAGAACCTGCGTAGAGCGGGTTCCAAAACGAGAGCTGACGCCGGCCCGAAAAGGCAAATGCGAACCACACAGAACCCGGGTTAGAAGGCGGGGCGGGGCGGGCCGTTGAGGGCCGTGCAGTGCGAAAATGGCTTGTGAGAGGGTGCTATTTATAAGACTGAGCTGAATACAACATCTCAGACTGAGGAAGTCTTTTGGACGAAAGACGAAACGTTTCTACAATTTTTTGTTTGTTTTGTTTTGTTTTTTGAATGTCCAGAGGACCAGACTTAGCTTTTTTAGACATTTTAGTTCATGTTCTGTTAATTTTAGTTCATGTTCTGTTAATTTTAGTTCATGTTCTGTTAATTTTAGTTCATGTTCTGTTCATTTTAATTCATGTTTTACTCATTTTAGTTTATGTTCTGTTCATTTTGTTTCATGTTTTGCTCATTTTAGTTCTGTTTATTTTAGTTCATGTTCTGCACAATTTAGTTCATGTTCTGTTCATTCATGTTGATGTTTTACTCATTTTAGTTAATGTTCTGTTCATTTTGTTTCATGTTTTGCTCATTTTAGTTCATGTTCTGTTCATTTTAATTCATGTTTTATTCATTTTAGTTCATGTTCTGTTCATTTTGTTTCATGTTCTGTTCATTTTAGTTCTGTTTATTTTATTTCATGTTCTGCACAATTTAGTTCATGTTCTGTTCATTTTAGTTAATGTTTTACTCATTTTAGTTAATGTTCTGCTCATTTTGTTTCATGTTTTGTTCATTTTAGTTCATGTTCTGTTCATTTTAGTTCATGTTCTGTTCATTTTAGTTCATGTTCTGTTCATTTTAGTTCATGTTCTGTTCATTTTAATTCATGTTTTACTCATTTTAGTTCATGTTCTGTTCATTTTGTTTCATGTTTTGCTCATTTTAGTTCTGTTTATTTTAGTTCATGTTCTGCACAATTTAGTTCATGTTCTGTTCATTTTGTTTCATGTTTTGTTCATTTTAGTTCATGTTCTGTTCATTTCAGGCATTTCTGACATTGTCATCACTGCATGTTCCCACAGTTCTCTATATTGAACAATCTCCAGGCGAGCGGAGCCTAAGTCCCAGCCCGCCCCACGCTGAAACTCGCCCACATCGCTCTGTTCTCTGACCCCCCTCTCCTGGAGGTGCCAATCACACCTGAGACACAGCCAGCAGGTAGAAGGTTAACTGCTACAATACTCTTGACA
>JBBPBX010062230.1:0-20891 GCA_038048925.1 Garcialebias charrua | reverse complement strand
AAAAATATATATATATATATATATATACCGGTAAACTTAAATGGTACATATCGCCCCTTGCTGCTTTGAGCATGTAACAGTCACAAGATCACATTGTTGTGGTACTGTTCGGGTGTATTTTTTAAAGACATGTTAAGTGTAATTTGAAATAAGAAATATAAAATATGATAAAAATACATTTTTGTGTTTATTTCATTTCTATTCAAGACATTATAAGAATGACTATATATTTAATATAGGTGGATACAAAGTACAGTATCTTTGTTTACAATTCTGTGCCTCGTGATTTTGTCAATGAAAACACTGTGCCTTGGCTCCAAAAAGGTTGAAAACACTGGTCTAATGAAAATAAACAGTTTAAGTTAATTAGAATGATTAAAAAAAAAAAGAATTAGTACTTGTATCGGTACTTGGTATCGGCAAGTACTTTAATGTAAGTACTTGTACTTGGTTTTCAAAGATCTGGTATC
This sequence comes from Garcialebias charrua, assembly GCA_038048925.1. Classification (NCBI taxonomy): domain Eukaryota; kingdom Metazoa; phylum Chordata; class Actinopteri; order Cyprinodontiformes; family Rivulidae; genus Garcialebias; species Garcialebias charrua. Next base: position 20,421 of record JBBPBX010062230.1, on the reverse strand, counting down.
GGTGCATCCCTAGTGGAAATGTTTATTGTTTATGTTTATGTTTATGTTTATTAAATTTGTTCATTTTTTTACAAAAGAGACACAATACAAGACAATCCCATTAATGATACGTACACAATGTAAAAAAAATGAAAGGAAGCAGAAAGAAGAATAAATCTTATTATATCTGCCCCTTTTTTCAAACAATCAGATTAAACAATAATAATATTTCACCAGTAGTACAAAATGACTAACTCTTTCTAATTTTCTAATACTAATACGTAACTAATAATCGATACAAAACACATTAATAATATTTCACCAGTAGTACAAAATGACTAATTCTTTCTAATTTTCTAATACTAATACATAATTAAAAATTGATACAAAGCACATTAATAATCTTCCACCAGTAGTACAAAATGACTAACTCTTTCTAATTTTCTAATACTAATACATAACTAATAAATAATACAATACACATTATGCTAATTCATATATATTTTTTCAACAAATTCCTTTTGATCATTTTCTTAAATGTAAACAGTGACTTGGCATTTTTAACTACATTCTCCAAGCCATTCCATAATCTAATTCCCTGGATTGAGGTAGAACGTCCCTTCAAGCTAGTTCTGAATTGTGGTTTTACAAACATCTCTGTCCCCTTAAGATTATAACAACTTTGTCTTTTAACAAAGTGCATTTGGATATTTAAAGGTAATTTGTTGTTCTGAGCCCTATACATAATTGATAAAATATTATAATCAACCAAATCATGGAACTTCAATAATTTCAGTTGATAAAATAATGTACTGGATGGATGACAGTAATGTTTTCTAGTGATAATTCTTACAGCTCTTTTCTGTAATACAAAAATAGGCTTTGTGATTGTTTTACACGCTTTCCCCCAAACATCAATACAATAGATTAAGTGTGGAACAATGATTGTGTTATACAACAAATACAGAGCTTTATCATTCAATAGGTCTCTGACCTTGTATAGTACTGCAATCGATTTAGCTATTTTTATTCTTACAGAATTTATGTGTTGTTTCCATGTCAGTTTGTCATCAATAATAACACCCAAAAACTTCACCTCACTCACTCTACAAATCTCAACACCCTCAATTTTGAGTGGAACATCAACAGTTTTCTTTTTATTACTGAATATCATGTAATTAGTTTTTTCTAGATTTAATGATAATTTATTGATTTTAAACCAAGTTTGTATTTTGGTAAATTCTGTCTTTATCAATTCCAACATTTGTTCTATATCTTCACCTAAACAGAAAAAAGTGGTATCATCAGCAAAAAGTATACATTTAAGGAGTCCTGACACATTTACCAAGTCATTCACATATAAAATAAATAGCTTTGGTCCAAGCACAGAGCCCTGGGGAACTCCACATGTGATATTACAGAGGTCAGATCTTACATCATTTATTTGTACAAATTGTTTCCTATCTTTCAAATAGCTAGATACCCACTGTAATGCTGGTCCTCTAATACCATATTTGTTCAGTTTTTCAAGGAGAATGGTGTGATCAATAGTATCGAATGCTTTTTTTAAATCAACAAAAATACTGACACAGTATTGTTTTTGATCGACAGCAGTAGTTATTTGTTCCATTAATTCCATGAGAGCCATTGATGTAGAGTTTTTAGCTCTGAACCCATATTGACTATTGCTTAGAATATTTTGTTTGTCTATAAATTGATCTAGTCTGTTCACAAAAAGTTTTTCAAGAATTTTAGAAAACTGTGGTAACAAGGATATAGGTCTATAATTGTTGAACACACATTTATCACCATTTTTAAAAAGAGGAACTACCTTAGCTACTTTCATATTATCTGGAAATATTCCTGTTGAAAATGATAAGTTACATATATATGTAAACGGCTCAATAACATGGCTCATTATATCCTTTACAAACATCATATCCATGTCCACCCAGTCCTTTGATCTCTTGTCTGTAAGATTTTTTACTACTTTCATTATTTCCTCTTCGTTAGTTCCATTTAGAAAAATACTGCTTGTACAGCCTGTAATTGTGTGGCTCACATTATTATTTACTTTTGGTATTTTAGCTGCAAGGCTTGATCCAACATTCACAAAATACTGATTAAATCCATTGACAATTTCATTTTCATCATAAACCTCATCTTTTTCTTTTACAAAATATTTTGAAATACTAGTTTTTGCTTTATGATTCTTCATAACACTATTCATTACTCGCCATGTTGCTTTCATATCACCATTACTTTTATCTAATAATTTACTATAATATTCTTTCTTATGTTTCCTTATAATCCCTACTAATTTATTTTTATACTTTTTATATTTTTCTTCAGCGTTTTGACTTCGCAATTTCAAGAAACACGAATACAAATAATTCTTTTTTTTACAAGCATTTCTCAACCCTTTTGTCATCCATGGTTGGTCAACAATTTTTCTCTTTGTGTAATTTGTTTGTACACAATTTTTTTCATACAGAGTTTCCAAGATATTCATAAACTCATCATATGATCTGTTCACATCATCAACATACACTTTATTCCAGTCTTGTTTATCTAGATCCTCTTTTAATTTTTCCATAACTTTTTTTGATGTGTTTATGATCTTTTTCTTTGCGTTAACTTCTTTTGTGATACTTTGATCATTTTTATAGATTGTGAAAACTGGTAAATGATCACTTAAGTCGGTCGTTAAGATACCACCTATCACCTCTCCGTCTGTTATATTTGTGAAAATATTATCAATTATTGTGGCACTATGAGTTGTAATTCTTGTTGGCTTGGATATCAATGGATACATATTTAAACTGTACATTGAATTTATAAATGTACTGATGTTATTTGAATCTGTTTTATTTCCCATATCAATGTTAAAGTCTCCACACAGAAAAACTTTTTTATTAAAACTCTTCTCCAATAGCTCCAGGATTTTATCAGTGAATATTTCTATATTTGATCCTGGTGATCTATATACACAACTTATTATTATGTTTTTATCATTTTTGTTTATTATTTCTATTGTTATCATTTCCATAAGATTATCAACTATTATTGACATTTCATTATTTAGTTTACATTTTAATTCATTTTTAACATATAAAGCGACACCACCGCCTCTCTTATTATTTCTGTTCATGTGAAATAATTCATACCCTTCAATGTGAATATTACTTGTGTTATCGTCATTGAGCCATGTCTCTGACAGTGCTATTATCGTAAAAGTTCTATTTAACTGTTTTAAGTAATCTGTTATGTTGGATATATTTGCATTTATACTTCTGCTGTTAATGTGAATAATAGAGAGAACTCCATTTGTTATATTGATGTCATTAAATTGCTCTTCATTGTAGTATTCGCTATCTTTTATTACTGGAAAAAAGTTAGCATCAATAACATCATTAACATTATATATTTTAGGTTCTGAGTCTTCGTATGTTGTCATGTTTTAATGTATTTGATGTATTTGTTCATTTCAGTTGTTTCATTGATTTGTACTTTGTCCTCCTCGGTGCTCCTCTAGATCCTTCAGTTCTTTTATCATTTTAGGGTTAGCCCCTACATGTGTTTTGATAAAGATGTTTCCATTTCTTGTCCATGTTGATGCTATTTTGTGTTGGCTTTTTAGCCACCTTGCTTCCTTTGCAATTCTTCCGTTTTTTTTTGTTAGATGTTCATTTATGTACGTTTTTGTTCCCTTCAGTAGGTGTGATTGACTAATTACATAGTTTCTAAACTTCCTGCTAACGAACTCGACAACTACCGACGGTTTGGTATTTGGTGATTTACTGGGCAGGGTGTAACAGAACGAAATGTCCTCATATTTTATGTCATAGTAATTGTCCCATAAAAAATTAACTACAGTCTCCTCCAGAGTCTCTAGTTCTTCCTGTGGTGCATCCTCAGTTGGGCCAGTGTTAGTGAGAGCTTGTTTAAATGTCCGACACTTACTAACATCAAGTCCTGTGATCACCACGTTGTTCTTTTTTGTGTATTTTTCCATGTCTTCTATTTTTTTTTCCAGTTCAGCTATTTTATTGTCTTTGCTGGTTATCAGATCTTTCAGTTGTCTTATTTCATCAACCAGATTGGCCTGTGAATCAATTTTTTCTGATAATTTTGATAGTTTTTCATTTATACTGTTTAGTGATTTTTTAAAGTCTTCCATTTCTGCTGAGTTGTTTTCCGCCGACTCTGGTGACTTTTGACCACCTTTTTTTGACTCAGGTGATTTTTGTCCACCTCTTTTCGGCATTACTTACAGAGTTTGTAGTCTAGTGGTAGCAGGTCTCTGGTTGATGGTTTGTTTACTGAACCACGTGGCTCTTCCACGAGGCTCACAGGCCTAATGATGGTGGCTGTGGCCCAGTGCCCAGATCAGCAGTTAGTTCAGAACTCACGGTCTCAGCAGAACTCACGGTCTCAGCAGAACTCACGGTCTCAGCAGAACTCACGGTCTCAGCAGCCCGCAGCAGTCCCCTGGCTCGCCCACGGCGCACGGCTCAGATCGAAGCCTCAGGTGGTGTCCACTGTTCACGGCGCTCGGATCAGCTCGAAGCCCCAGGTGGCGTCCACGGCTCACGGCTCTCGGATCAGCTCGAAGCCCCAGTTGGCGTCCACGGTTCACGGCTCTCGGATCAGCTCGAAGCCCCAGTTGGCGTCCACGGTTCACGGCGCTCGGATCAGTTTGAAGCCCCAGGTGGCGTCCACGGTTCACGGCCCACTCGTGGCTCTCGGATCAGCTCGAAGCCCCTTGTTGCGTTCACGGCTCACGGCCCCCTCGTTGCGCTCGGCAGCACATGGCTAGCGTTAGCTTGTAGTCTGAAGCCACCACTCCCAGCTTTGTTGTTTTCTTTCGCTGCAACAAAGCACCTCCAGCGTGCCGGCCCGCGTTTCTTCGTAACAACCAGCGTATTTTTCCGGTTTATTTGTTAACGAAGTCCGCAGCTCCGCAGCTACGGCACCCGGTTACGGTGACCTAGCTCGGTTAGCTTTGATTAGCTCGGTAGCTACGCTCGGTAGCTACGCTAGGCTAACTCTCGGCGAAAACTCACGGACATGTTGGCTTGTAGATTCATAAATTCTGGATCGCATGCTCCAGTCCAAGTTCCGCAGCTTTTTCAGAGCTCCTCTCTGCACATCCAGCGCTAAAAACTGCGAAAAAAGCTCTCCAAATACTCCTTTTGGAGGTACTGGCAGGAGCCCGACTACAAACGTCCACTCTGCTCAGCCGCCAACTTGTCTCTGAAATCATCTGAAAAAGCTTTAATTGGCTAAAACCAGCTGAAAAATGGCTAAACAAGAGCATGGTTTTGCTAAATTGGGCTGAAAAAGTTGGATTAAAAATGTAGAATTAGCTGAAAAAGCTGAAACAGGCTATATACAGAAATTATTAAGTTAAATACCTTTGATACCATCACAACATTTTCTTCTTGCCTCAATAAAAGCACTGTCCTACTTGTTATTTATTTAATTGTTCCCATACATATCTCTCTAAAAAAAAGGAGGAAAATAATAACTACTGTATTTTTCAGCCTGTATGACATAGTTCTTAAACTTTTTACAAGCTATCTGAGGATTAAATAATCACCACTGTACCGACAGATATACTGTACGAAGCAGATAATGCAGAGGAAACAAACATTGAGGCGCTGAGGTTAGAACAAAGTTTTATTTAGATACCGCAGTTTAATAGAGTAATAAACTAGTCTTCACCTCCTCAGTAGCTGGCGCTGGTTTCCTAAAACACAGAATAAACATTACATTAAAATAGTTTACACTTCTTCATTATAACAGGATTAGATCATTTTCTACAGCGTGAATGTGGGTGAAATGAAAAAATTAGAACTTCAGCTCTGATCGAGGGTCTGGTTTTAACCAGGCTAGAAGGCCTCAGGACTGTACAGTTTTTTTTTTTTTAATCACTGGTTTTTTATTAAAGTTTTTTTCCTTTTTTATACATACAAATAAGAAAGCGTGGGTACAAAAAATGTTATACGTATGGTCTGTTTAAACAACATACATAAATAAACACAAACAAAAATTCTTTAAACATTAATCCCATTCACTCCTATCCAGGTCACTGCCCTATGTCCACATACTACATCTTTAAACCTGACAAAAACAGAGAGCACAAAAAAAATAAAACAGAGAATTCACCTGAAATATTATTGTATATTTTGGAATGTATCAAGAAAAGGCCCCCATATTTTATTAAATTTCTCAGTAGAGTGCTGAAGAGAACACCTTATTTTTTCTAGTTTCAAGCATGACAAAAGGTCATATAACCACTGTTTATGAGTTGGAAGGGCAGCACCCTTCCATCTTATTAGAATTGCACGCCTTGCTAACAAGGAACAAAAAGCCAGTGCTTGTCTTTTGGAGGCTGATAGAGGTAACTCTTCACCACTGATACCAAACAGAGCAAGGAGAGGGCTAGGTGTTACTTCTACTCTGAAGATTGTGGACAGGGTTTTAAAAACATCCGTCCAAAACTGACCAAGGCTGGGACAGGACCAGTACATATGAACCAGTGTGGCCTCAGCAGTTTTGCATTTGTCACAGTATGGGGTGATTTCCGGATAAATACGAGACAGTTTGCTTTTGGAGAAGTGGGCTCTGTGTACCACTTTAAACTGAATAAGACAATGGCGTGCACATAGAGATGTTGTGTTAACAAGTTTAAGTATAGAAGCCCATGTTTCATCTGGAATGGTCATGCCCAGGTCCTCCTCCCATACAGCTTTAAGTTTGGGTGAGGAGGTCTCCATCATGTTCAACATTAGATTGTAAAGCCGTGAAATAAGCCCTTTACGGGTCGGGTTCAATTGTAAGATGGTTTCCAACAGTGTAGGCTCTGGTAGAGAAACTGAGCCTGAAAAATGTGATTGAATAAAATGTCTGGTTTGTAAATATCTGAAAAAATGGGATTGTGGTAGACCATACTTATTGCTAAGTTGTTCAAATGATGCCAATTTCTTCTCAATGAAAAGGTCCTTAAAATGAGTAAGACCGCTCCTGTGCCATCCCAGAAACACCCCATCCTGAAGAGAAGGTTTAAACAAATGGTTAAGTGCAATGGGGCTTAGAGGGGAAAAATCCTTAAGTTTAAAATGTTTTCTAAACTGGCCCCATATTTTTAGTGAATGTTTCACTACAGGATTCAAAATGGAGTTGGGTGAGGAGAGTGAAAGTGGAGCACAAAGCATAGCTGGTAGAGATATATTATTGTTGTTGTGTAATTCCATAGTCACCCAATCAGGGGAATTACTCAGGTTATGGTAAAAATACCAGTGCACTAAGCATCTGAGGTTAGCAGCCCAATAATAAAACCGAAAGTTAGGAAGACCAAAACCCCCCTCCTCTTTAGGTTTTTGAAGATTCATCTTATTAAGCCTTGGACGTTTATTCCTCCATATGTAGGATGAAAAAATTGAATCCAGCTCGTTGAAAAATATATTAGGAATAAAAATAGGTAGTGCCTGAAAAACATATAAAAATTTGGGTAGTATAGTCATTTTAATTGAGTTTATACGTCCTACCAAGGACATGGAAAGTGGCGTCCATTTTGTGAGGGATCTTTTCACTTGGTTCAACAGTGGAGTCAGATTTTCTTTGAACAAGTTTTTATGTTTTTTTGTCACTGTGACACCCAGATATGTAATTTTTTGTCTTTCAATTCTGAACGGCAAATTAGTAAAGTCTGAGATATTTACTTTATTACTTAAAGGGAAAAGCTCACTTTTGGTAAGGTTCAATTTATACCCGGAGATCTGGCCGAATTGGGTAAACAAGTTGAGGGCAAAGGGCAGTGAAGTTGATGGCTTGGAAATAAAAAGTAAAAGGTCATCAGCGTAAAGCGACACCTTATGTTCCATGTCATTTCTCCAGATGCCGGATATCTCCTTACTGGTTCGTAGTGCAATAGCGAGGGGCTCTATGGCTAGATCAAAAAGCAGGGGGCTAAGAGGACAGCCTTGGTGGGTGCCTCTTTGTAATTTAAATGGTTTCGAGGTTTGAGAATTAGTACGTACTGTAGCAGATGGCTGATGGTACAATAATTTAATCCAATGAATGAATTTTCCTCCAAAACCAAATTTACTAAGAGCTGCAAAAAGATAGTCAAATTCAACCCGATCAAAGGCCTTTTCAGCGTCAAGAGAAACAACACACTCATCCGAGACTGTGGGACTTGAATAAACTATGTTAAGCAACCTACGTATATTAAAATATGAATGTCGGTCTTTAATGAAACCTGTTTGGTCTTTTGAAATAACAGATGGTAGGACGGTTTCGAGCCTACGGGCAAGAATCTTAGCTAAAATTTTAACATCTGTATTCAAGAGAGAAATAGGTCTGTATGAAGTGCATTCCATTGGATCTTTTCCTTTTTTTACAAGTAGTGTGATACAGGCTTCATAAAATGACTGAGGGAGGGATCCTTGTTCAAAGCATTCAGTAAGGGTGGAACTAAGCTGAGCAGATAGTAAGACTGAATTTTTTTTTTTAAAAATTCAGAGGGAAAACCATCTGGACCTGGAGTTTTGCCAGACTGCATTGAAGCTATTGCTAGTGAGACTTCTGACTGGGAGATGGGTTCATCTAACCTGTTTTTGAGTTCAGGTGAGATGACAGGGATGTGAAGTTTAGCTAAGAAATCATCAATCTTTTTAGGATTGGTTTGTAATTGTGAGCTGTATAACTCCGAGTAGAAGTCTCTGAATGCATCATTAATTTTTTCATGATCTGTGATTGTATTGCCGTCTTGTTTTCGAAGTTTAGGAATAGTTTGCCTTGCCCTAGAGCCCTTAAGCATGGTTGCTAATAGTTTATCAGGTTTGTCGCCATGTACATAGAATTTGAATCTGTCATGCAAGAGAAAACGTTCAGCTGAATGTGTTGTTAGTAGGTCAAGCCTCGTTTTAAGTTCAATACGCTTTTTCAAAAGTTCCGGACATTGATTGTGTGCATATTTTACGTCAATCTCTTTGATTTGTTGCATTAGGTTATTCTGTTCGTAAGTAGACTGTTTTTTTATTTTTGCTGAGTAGGCAATAATCTGGCCTCTGATATAGGCCTTAAAAGCATCCCATACTATGAGGCTAGAAATCTCTTGGGAGGAATTAGTAGCAAAAAAAAATGTATCTCATCCTGAATAAACTTTAGAAAGTTTTCATCCGAGAGCAAGGTTGAGTTAAAACGCCACTGTCCAGTTCTTGGGGAAAAGTGAGGAAGAGATAGGGACATAGTGAGTGGGGCGTGATCTGAAATTACTATGCTCTGGTAGTCACAGGAGCGGATCTGATTTAAGTATCTAATATCTGTGATAAAGTAATCAATTCTTGAATAAGTTTTGTGTACGTGTGAAAAATATGAGTACTCTCTCTTATCAGGGTTTAGAGCACGCCACACATCGCACAGTCCGTAGTCAGATAAAAAGGTTTGAATGACTGATGCAGATTTGCTTATGACATTAGTTTTAACAGATGAGCGGTCCAAAACTGGGTCCAACCAGCAGTTGAAATCACCGCCCAGCACCAGACGATATTTATTGAGATCGGGTAAAGAAGAAAATAGTTGTCTAAAAAAATTATCATCATCTGTATTAGGAGCGTAAACATTCACCAGGGCAACTAAAGTGCTGTAAAGTTTCCCACTCACTATAACAAACCTGCCATATTTATCAGCTACCACATTATGGGCCTCAAATGGAGTATTCTGGCTGATCAGTATGGAGACCCCTCGTGCTTTGGCTTGAAAGAGAGAATGAAAGCGTTGTCCTCTCCAGCATGCCAGGAGACGCACGTTATCAGAGCTCCTGATGTGAGTCTCCTGTAGAAACGCCACATCTGTATTAAGGTGTTTAATATGGGAGAAAACCTTTCTTCTCTTCACTGGAGGGTTTAAACCTTTAACATGACTCTTTTTTTATACTAGTATGCAAAAACTCAGGACAATATTATGTTCATTAAATGTTTAATGTTTTAGTTTTAGAGTTGGTGTAAATTTTCATACTCTTATACCACTATGCAAAAAACTCAGGACAGTGTTAGGTTTACTATTTTATGCTTATGTCTATTATTATATGTTTCAGTGTTTCAATGTTTAGATGTTTACTGTTGCACCGAGGGACTGAGAGAAACGCAATTTCGGTCCTGTGTATGTCCTGCACTGTACATATTGCAGATCTGACAATAAAGTTGACTTTGACTTTGACTTGACTTTGACTTAAGTGCTGACTCATGTGATTTCAGAAATAAAGCTTGTGTGCTCCTTTATTATAGGTATGACAAATATAGGCTGAAACAAAAAAGATGAAAGTAAAATTATGCAACTGTGTGAGACTCCTGGCAGTGACCTTAGCCCTCCTCCATCCCCCCAACAAAAACAAGCAAACAAACAAACAAAAAAACAAAAACTGGCTGCCAGAGAAAAAATAATAAAATAAAACAAAAATGGCAGCAAGCTCTTCAAACCTAACATTCTTAAAAATTTAATCTTCCTGGTCTCAGAGACGAATCAGAGCTAACCACTGCTCCTAGGAATAAATGTAAACCCCTTATAGTAATAGCCTACTGTATTAATATCTGACAGAAACAAGCAACCATGACCACAGTAGAAAATAATAAGTTCAAAAATTAATGTGAAAGGAGTCTCCAGTCTTGGTGTTAGGCTATCAGCCATAATCAAACTGCTGTGTGGTGGGGCTAACTTTCCATTCATAAAGTCCACTGTGGGAACAGGGGGTGGCCAGAGTCAGTCCTTCATTAATAAATTAACATATGTCTGTTCTGAAAAAATATAGCCTACAAATGCGCACTGAAGGAAGAATAGCTGTGCGTGTCTCCAAAGTGCACCCTGCCACGCCCCTGCATGTGTGTGTTTGTTACCTCTCATCCACTTTAACTAATGAAGTTATTAATTCATGGGTTCTCCGATGATTTGGGCAGTTTCTTGATGTATTGTTGAACCTCCTCCACCGAGCCCAAAAACTTTTTGGCACCGTTGAGCTGCGTTATGCGGAGCCGGGCTGGAAACAGAAGAGCCGGCTTCAAACCTCGTTTGTAAAGTTCGCTCATCACGTCCTTGTACTCCGCGCGCCCGCTGAGCACGTCTGGGCTGTAGTCTTCCACGATATGAAGAGACGCGCCTCTGTAGTCGAGCTTCCCTCTCCTCCTGGCTTCACGGATGATGAGCTCTTTGGTCAGGTAGCGGTGCAGGCGGATGATCACCGGGCGCGGAGGATGCCCCGCGGGCCGTTTGGCTGCGAGGGAGCGGTGCGCTCTGTCCAGCTCAGGTGGAGTCGGGAGGACCTCTTTCCCAAATAACTCACAGAGGAGGGTGGAGAAGAAGTGAGTCGGGCGCCCGCTTTCCGTGTCTTCAGGTAAACCGAGGACTCGGACATTCTGTCGTCGGCTCCGTCCTTCGAGATCCGAGACTTTAACTTTTAATTTAGCGTTGTCCTCACGGAGAGCAGCGCATGACTCTTCGAGGGTGGACACGCGCTGGCTCAGATCTTCTGTTGCGAGCTCCAAAGAGCTGACTCGTTCTGCCTGTTCCTCCAGGGCCTGTCGTACCTGGTCCAGCTTGGAGCTGAGCATGTTAGCTGACGCTGTGATCTCAGACGCCAGATCCTCCCGGTGCTGCTCAAACAACGCAGTGATAGCCTCCAGCGTTAAACCCGCATCCTCCTTCTTGCTTCCTTTTGCGTTTCTAGAAGCCATAGTCAAAATAAAGAAAAAAGTATCCAACGCTGAAGTTATACGGCAATTAGTGGAGAAAATAGCCGTCTGTGGGGTGGTGTCAATTAAAAAGTTTGGATGTCACCGGAGCAGCTCGTTGACACGTCTACCCTGTTCGCATGACAAACCGGAAGTCGTTCACAGTTTTTTTTTTTGAATAAACAAATAAAATAATTGAGGACAGTTCGAGACAAATTAATTAGGGCCGAATGAACCTTCACAGTTGGAAGGATTGATCAAAAAGGATTATGACATTCTATCTCAATAATTTTAGGTTATAACACTTAAACAAACGGGAAAGTTGGAAATTGTAGTGAACCTCCCGTTAGCATAGCATATGTTGTCCAACAGCGGACATTTTATAACTTTGTAACGGTAGACAGCTCACATCGGATTCGCTTAACAAAGCATACAGAGTGATGTCGTGTAAAGAAACGATAAGCAGAGAGTGGATTACCAATTTGGAAGACGTACTTTTGTGAATAGCTCCAGGGAATGTACACGTCTTGTGAGCGTTGACCGGAGCAGGTGCCAGACCTCTAGACTGAAAGAAGCGATCAGCTCCTTCAAAACAAGCACAAATAAGCGACTTAATGTCCGCGAGAAGCAAAATAGAAACCCGCCACAAACGGCTGATCAAAATGCCGCTTGAAATAAGCGGACTTGGCAACTATGGTTGGACGCAAAAGACACAGTCGTTTCGTGTATAGCCTGAGCAGGGTTGCCAGGTGAGAAATGTAGGATTATCGTACACCCATCATAAACAAAATAAGTATGCTCTATAGTCACTCTATTGTTGAATACTGTAGCGTTTAAAAGGCACTCACAGCTTTGTGGCGTCAGTACTGGGGGGAACCATAGACATTAATACGCATTATTGTCGGGTGGCAAATAATGAGCTCTACAGAAAGTCTTCTGTCACATTTAGAAAAGCACGATTAGCTGGAATTTCAAGACGTCTTCAGGGTTCACAAAAAACACCGACAGACAGTTGCGACAGGCTGATGGAAACCGATCACAACTACACGTTCACAGAATGGCGAAATTATTGTATTTTTGGCCTTTTTCGGGATTATTGATCGTACATCGTACAGAGGGCAAAATTATAGTACAAATGCGAAAATTATCGTACAGCTGGCAACACTGAGCCTGAGTATAATGGAGACCCCTGATGGACGAAAAAAGGTACTGCAGGTAGGAGCATAATAATTTCTAGAAAAGCCAAAAACAGGTCGGAGTCACTTTTATTTGTGATTTAATTTAGTCATCCAGTTGGGTTATTCGTTCTGAAACATTTAATAAAAGTAAAAGGATGCAGGTGCAGATTTTAATAACTGTTTGGAGTCAGATGAATAAAAGAAGAGGACAGATTGGGGTTTGAAGAATAATAAATAATAATAATAATAATAATAATAATGAATTCAATTTATAACGCACTTTTCATTAATGAAAATCTCAAAATGCTAAAGAGGGAGTAGCCCTCACAGACAGGTCTTAAATAAATACACCTTTAATTTTAATCTATTGAGGACATAAATTGAATCTCAATTTATAATACGTGGAGAATTGGACTTTAAAAATCGACGAAGGGGTGTTAAAGACCCGGCCCGCGGGTCGCAATCCGGCCCGCCAGGGGTTTTTAGTCGGCCCGCAGATGAATCTGAATATAAAAAAAAAGAATAAACGCTATTTTCTTAAAAATCTGCAGTTCCTATGTTGTCCGCTATAGAGGCGCTGTGTTTTAGTCAGTTGTTGTCCTACTCAAACCGGCTGCCTTTAGGACCCAGGGGCGCTGTGTTTTAGTGCAGCAGATAGCAAACTGAGGCTCTGCTAATTTTCCCTGTCTTCATGTACGCAGCAAGCATTCATCCTGATGTGAAACAGCACAAAAACAAGATTTCAGGGTTGCTAAGGGAGTTTGAGAAACGATTTCAGGTCTTTAGAAGAATAGAATATATCTTTGTTGACAGGGCACATGATTAAAATTACGCACACAAGATGGGCCGAGTGCACGAAGCCACAGTCGTGTCAGCACCGCCACAAAGGCAAACTCGAGACAGAATTAGCAGTTTTTCTCTCAACACTCACCATCAGAGCTTCTGATGTGCTGTTGACATGTTGAAATCATTTATTTGCAGTGTGATGTAGAATTGAAGGACAAATTTGCCTCTGTGGGCTTGGAAACATTTTACAAGTATCTCTTACTACTATCCTAAACTGACAGCACTGGCTGCAAAAATGTCCATGTTTGGGACTACCTACCTGTGAGCAAGTTTTCACTAACAAACATTAATAAAACAGCTACGCTCGAAGCTCAAGTTATGGGTTCACAGTTGCTTCCTAGATGTGGAAAATGGATTTAAAATTCATTCATTTCTAAATTTTGATGCATTTTTAACATGCAGGAAAGGGTTTTAACAAAACTGTTTATGTCCAGAGGCCCAGATTTAGCTTTTTAGATTTTTCTACCTGGATTATTGAGCATGCATCAGGGTATTTAACAAAACAGTTTGTTGAATAAATGTTTTAAAACGTGCAATCACTGATCAGTTTTTTAATATGTAATGCACTTAAATGTTAAACTGAGTAAAAGTGGGGACTTCCGGCTGAATGGCGGTGGGATAAGTTGTGTTCAGGTGCGCTCCTGCAGAACTGGCCTGTTTTCCAACTAATGCCTGGCACTTTCTTCCGATTTTGACCGCAAACAATAGACAACTTACACATTCTACGCATATCTCCTGTTCGATCGCCAAAATGCCACCAAAGCCTGCTAAAGGAGCTAAAGGAGTAAACTCGATCGATGCTCACCTGCGGCCTAATCCTCGTGGCGGAACCTCGAGCTGTCCTGGGTCGCCCCCTCCGTCTGAAGCAGCAGCTGCCGCTACAGTTTGTGACGTCGGCAGCCTCAAACAGGAGCTGCTGGTGGCTCTCCGTGAGGACTTTGCTGCTATAATTAAAGCAGAATTCCAAGCCGCTCTGGGTGAAAGTCTCTCGTCGATCAATTCCGAGCTGTCCGCCCTCAAAAAGGAGCTATCATCGGGGCTAGCTGCAGTGCAGGAGAACTTCACGGGGCTAAAGCTAACGGTAGCAGAGGTGGAGAAGTCCGTCTCTACCTGCACAGATGACATCGTTAGCCTCCAGAAAAAAGTCGAGAGCCTCACGAAGACGGTGGCACAGCTGGAGGATAAATGTGACGATTTTGAATCCCGGTCCCGACGTCAGAATATCCGGATTATCGGTGTCCCGGAGGATGACCCTTCATCGGCTACAACGGCTTCGGTCTCCCGGATGCTAAAGGAGGCTTTCGGCTTCGAGGAAGGGCCGCTGCTGGACCACGCTCACCGCATCCCAGTACCCAAACCGAAGGCAGGCGAGCGGCCCCGTCCAATTGTGGCTAAGCTACACTACCACACGGACTGTGTGAAAATCCTGGCGAAGGCGAAGGAGCAGCAGCAGATCAAAGTGAACGGTACAAATATCTTTGTGTTCCCCGACTACACTGCCAGAACGGCTCGCGCGCGGGCCGCCTTCACTGATTGTCGCCGCAGACTTCGCGACGTCCAGGGGGTTCGGTTCGGCCTGCTCCACCCGGCCCGGCTGAAGATCACGCATGATGGAACTACACGAGTGTTCACGTCCCCTGAAGAGGCGAGTGTGTACATCGAGTCGATTGCAAAATGAGAAATATAATTAGTGTACTTTGTTTTACACTCAGGGAATGTCAGTATTATTAGTCATTATTATTATTATTATTATTCATGTTTAAAAATATAATCAGAGTGCTCTGTTTACACTCACGGATTTAATGGGTAGAAATAATAATCAGTGTGCCTTTTCTTTTATACTCAGGGAACGTTATTATTATTAATTATTATTATTATTATTATTATTCATGTTTAAAAATATAATCAGAGTGCTCTGCTTACACTCACGGATTTAATGGGTAGAAATAATAATCAGTATGCCTTTTCTTTTATACTCAGGGAACGTTATTATTATTAGTTATTATTATTATTATTATTATTCATGTTTAAAAATATAATCAGAGTGCTCTGCTTACACTCACGGATTTAATGGGTAGAAATAATAATCAGTGTGCCTTTTCTTTTATACTCAGGGAACGTTATTATTATTAGTTATTATTATTATTATTATTATTCATGTTTAAAAATATAATCAGAGTGCTCTGCTTACACTCACGGATTTAATGGGTAGAAATAATAATCAGTGTGTTTTATTTACATTTACGGATTTAATGTTTTGGATTATAGGGTGGGCTTTGGTTCGCATGTGGGGAATGTTATTACTATTAGTTATTATTATTATCAATCACTGCTTTTTTTAGTTGTTTTCTTTGTTTTTTTTTTTTAAAGAGTTCTTGCTCTTCCAGATTAGTGCCTATTACGTATTTTAAATTTTCTTTTCATTTAGCTAGTTCTGTGGGAGTCACCTGGTACAGGTTGTGATGTGGTGCCATTTGACCGTAAGGACAAGTTTTCTAGTGACTCCTGTTGGAGTCTGCACAGTCCCTTCATCTGGGGAAGGGCCAAGTGCAAGTGGGGGGGGTTCTCTTTTTTTTTTTTTTTTTTTCTCTCCTGGGGTGGGGGCGGGGATTGGGAAGGATGGCAATATTTTACAACCCTTATTATGAACAACAGGTCACATGGCTGTTGATTTGAAAGCTTCCTCAACATCATCTGCTGTCAGATTCCTAAGTTGGAATGTTAAAGGTCTTAATAATCCGGTGAAACGGTCTAAAATATATTCTCATATGAAACGCCTGAATCCAGATGTAATATTCCTACAGGAAACACATTTGCAAAATTCAAATCAGGTCAGGCTTAAATATCCATGGATTGGGGAGATTTACCATTCGAGCTTCAACTCAAAAGCCAGAGGAGTTGCCATACTATTTAATAAGAATATTCATTTTACAGCATCAAAAATAATGAAGGATACAAATGGCAGATTTCTTATAATCGCGGGCTCTCTGTTCCATACCCCCGTTTTATTAGTGAACATTTATGCACCAAACTTTGATAACCCAGACTTTATAAACAATTTAGTAAGCACACTTCCATATCTCGACACTCATCTGTTAATTTTAGCTGGGGACCTGAATTGTGTTATGAACACATCATTAGATCGCTCTTCGTCTCGGCCCTGCACACAGTCTAATATGTCTAAATCTATTTTGGATTTTATGTCCCAAAATGGATATGTAGACCCATGGAGGGCACAGAATCCACTAACAAGGACCTATTCTTTTTACTCACAGGTGCACCAATCCTATTCCCGTATAGATTATTTTTTTGTTGACAGCTCTTTAATGCAGAGAGTCACGTCTTCTGAATACTATCCGATTGTTATCTCAGACCATTCTCCTCTAAGCATTGATATAAACTTTATAAATAAACCCCGTTCTAGTCCTCGTTGGAGATTTAATAGCCTCCTGTTATCAGATGAGCCATTTAATAAATTCATCTTATCAGCAATTGACGATTTCCTAATGTTCAATAAGAGCGATACAATTTCTCCCTCACTATTATGGGAAACATTAAAAGCCTATATTCGTGGTCAGATTATTTCTTTTTCAGCTAATGTCAATAAAAATCTACGCACTAAGATATCAGAAATATCAACAAAAATTCAGAATATTGACAGGCAAAATGCCGTTAATCCGTCACACGATTTGCTGAAACAGCGACAGGATCTTCAAATGGAACTTGATCTTTTAACAACATCTGATGCGGAGCGTCTCTTGATCCGATCTCGAGCCACTTATTATGAGCATGGGGAAAAACCAAGTAGACTTTTGGCACATCAACTGAAACGAAAGGCTACCTCTCACACAATATCGCAAATCAAAGATCGATCGGGCAACCTTGTCTCAGACCCTGTCTCCATTAGTGACATCTTTAAAAAATTCTACTGCGATCTGTATAAATCTGAACTACAAGCAGACTCAAACGAGCTACTCGCCTTTCTTCAGAATATTGACATTCCTAGGATAGACAAATTGATTTCTGACCAACTTGAGGCTCCCATTAAATTAGAAGAAATATTAGAGTCAATTAAGAATATGCAAAGTGGTAAAACACCTGGCTCGGATGGTTTCTCTGCCGAATTTTTCAAAAAATTTAAAGATAAGATAGCCCCTCTTCTTCTCGAGGTTTATAATGAGTCATTCGGGCGTGGCCTGCTACCTCCCACCTTGACTCAAGCTTCAATCTCTCTCCTGTTAAAGAAGGATAAAGATCCTACTGCTTGCGAGTCTTATAGACCCCTTTCACTCTTGAATGTGGATTTTAAGATTTTGTCCAAAATACTCGCAACTCGGCTTGAGACAGTTCTCCCTCTGATTATCTCACAAGAACAAAATGGATTCATCAAAGGTCGCCAGTTGTTTTTTAATACCCGTACAATATTGAACACAATTTTTTCAACTCATTCCCCCAAGTCTCCTGAAGTAATCATTTCTCTTGACGCCGAGAAAGCTTTTGATCGAGTAGAATGGGAGTATCTCTTTGCCGCTCTTAATAGGTTTGGTTTTGGAGAGAGGTTTGTGTCCTGGATCAAACTACTTTATACATCTCCTCAAGCATGTATTCTTACTAATTCCATCCAATCAGATTATTTTTCGGTGGGGCGCGGTACTAGACAGGGTTGCCCTCTTTCCCCCCTCTTGTTTGCGTTAGCCATTGAGCCTCTTTCTGTTGCCCTAAGATCCCTTTCTTCTTTTCACGGAATCATCCGCTCTGGCGTCGAGCTTAAATTGTCCTTATATGCAGATGACCTTCTCCTGTATGTTTCTGACCCATTATGTAGCCTTCCCCCAATTTTAAATACTCTGGAAAAATTTGGATCGTATTCCGGCTATAAAATTAATTCACTTAAAACCGAATGCTACCCAGTGAATTCATTAGCTTTAAAGCTTAAGCCTTCTGATATCCCTTTTAGGCTCAGCCCCTCGGGGTTTAGATATTTGGGAATTAATATTGCACGTACTCTGCCCTCGATGTTTTCTCAGAATTATACCCCACTAGTCTCCCAAATTGCATCAGACCTTCAGAGATGGAACTCTCTCCCTCTTTCACTAATTGGCAGGATTAATATTATCAAAATGAATGTGCTACCTAGACTCCTGTTTTTATATCAAAACATCCCTCTGTTTTTGCCCAAACAGTTCTTCAGGTCCTTGGATCAGATGGTCTCTTCCTTTTTGTGGAATGGAAAGGCCCCCAGAATGAGACTTTCTTTATTACAACAGTTCACCACAAATGGTGGTCTTTCTCTACCCAATTTTACAATGTATTACTGGTCCTCGCATATTCATAAACTGAATTATTGGTTAAATTCACCGGATCTGATTTGGTGCAAACTTGAAGTTCAATCGATTTCTACATCTTTTTCACCTGCCTCAATTATTTATTCATCATTACCAATTAAACTATCCTCTGTTACTACAAATCCTATAGTGCTTTCCACACTCAGGATCTGGTCACAATTTAGGTCCCATTTTAAATTTGTATTACCATCTAATAAAATGCCGTTATTAAAGAATCACATTTTCTCTCCAGCATCTACTAATGCTGCCTATAGAATTTGGCATGAGAGAGGTATTAGAACAATGAGAGACCTTTACGAAGATGGTTTGTTCCTTAGTTTTTCAGAATTGTCTTCTAAATTTAATCTACCCACTTCACATTTGTTTCTTTATTTCCAAATTAGACATTGCGTTTCATCACGGTTTCCAAATTTTCCAACTTTGCCTACTGACCCACCATGGGTCGAATTCCTAGCTTTGAAGCCTAATCTGAAATCTCCTCTTTCTATTATTTATGGAAAACTTATGGCAATTGAGGCCGACTCATCAGCTAAAACCAGAACTGCATGGGAACGGGAATTGGGTGTTGAACTGTCAGAATCATGGTGGGATAAAGTTATTCTCAGCATACGCCAGAGTACACCATGTGCCAGACTACAATTAATACAGTTTAAAGTAATAAATAGAGTACATTTTTCAAAGTCCCGTCTATCAAAAATTTTCCCTTCAATTTCAGACCAATGTGATAGATGTCAGGCCTCACCTTGCAACTTAAGTCATATGTTTTTCTTTTGCCCAAAATTACAAGGGTTCTGGAAATACTTCTTCTCCATACTCTCAGGAGTTTTTAAGATCCAGATTCAGAGTGATCCACTTATCGCCATTTTTGGAATTCCAGGGACCACACTTAACCTATCCCGCCAGCAGGGGGAGGTCCTGGCCTTCTGTTCTCTCCTTGCCAGGCGTTGTATTTTGTTCGCTTGGAAATCTCCCACACCTCCATCCACATCGCAATGGCTTAACACCGTAAGATCATTCTTGAAAATAGAAAAAATTTCATTAACAGTGAAAGGTAGTTCTGAAAAATTTACTTATAAATGGGCACCCTTTGTGTCATATGTAAAATCTTTGCCTTCACAACATACAGACTGATATCCTGATTCATGCTCAATACACAGACTGATGGGACTAACTCATCACACTACCATGTGAAGAATAAATGAATGGGTAAAACACTTGTTTCCTTTTAGTTTATTGATGCCGTCCTATCCCCCCCCCCTTTTTTTTTTTTTTTGTTTTTTTCTTTTTTTTTGTTCATTTCGTCTTGTTTTTGGCTAGGTTAGTGGGGTGTGATATGTTTGG
>JBBPBX010062229.1:10726-20891 GCA_038048925.1 Garcialebias charrua | reverse complement strand
GCTACAGCTTTAATATCCTCAGCCTCATCGGGTTTCTGCAGATAAAACGTTGACCTTTCTGCACAACAAGGGTCTTTTGTTGGTCTCTGAAGAAAGGAGGAAGACGTATTTATATTCCCACCGTTCCGTCTTCCACGAGGCGGCCACAGCTGGGCGACACATGGAGTCAGCTGCCAGCCTGTAACACACACACCAACACACACCAACACACACTTCTGAACCCTCCAGCCTGTAACACACACACACCAACACACACTTCTGAACCCTCCAGCCTGTGCAGCGCTCGTTTTGCTGTTGGAGGAGGGGGTGCAGTCTCACACTTGTACAAACAATAGAAAACCTGCAGAAATGGCTCTCCTTGCTGAAGCACAGGTCCACGTGCACGGCAGGAGAAAGTAGGTCAAGTGGGCTTTATTTGGAGACGTTTGGTCGTTTCCTTCTTTTACGGCCTTCGTGCTCTTTAGAGGTGGAAACGTTTGAAGCCTGCTCAGGTCAACGTCGGGTCGTCGTTGGTTTGAAGTTGGTTTGAAGTTGCACGTCTGCAGAACGTTGAGCGTTTGGGAATCTTTGCCTCTCGTGACTTTTATTTGGCTCGTTTGCGTCATGGTTTGTTCCCAGCTTGAGTCACATAAGAACATTTTTTATTACTTGAAACCTGCTTTCATTTTGATTAGGGCTGTGTAATATCGATTTTGCGATATAAATCGATTTTTTTTCTTTCCTAGAATCAATTCGATATTCATCCGCAAGTATCGTAACATCCAACTGTCACCCTGCTCACTCACTGCTTGCTTCGCCGGGAGAGTGATTAGGTCATCCAGCCACTAGTGTCGCTGTAGAGCATTTATGCCAAGTTACCCGCCTAGTAGATACTTGATTTACACAGAAGAAGTGCGGGCAGTGTAATGGCGGCGAATATCGTTCCAGCACCCTCTTGCTTTAAAGCAGATGTGTGGGCGCACTTTGGCTTCAAAAAGAAGAAGGATAGCGACTTTATGGATAAAACTCTAGCGGTCTGCATAGTTGGTGCTTTTAATCAGTTTTCAGTTAAATTAATTCAATCCAAGTCTATAACAGTCACAAAATGTCACCAAAATCACTCTGTCCCTCTAAAATCTTTCAGAAAATCGCAAAAGTGTATTGAATTGTATCGTTTGCTGAATATCGCAATATATATCGTATCGTGAGCAGAATATCGTGCATCGTATCGTGAGATTATTGTATCACTACAGCCCTATTTTTGATGCTGTTTTTACTTTTCATGTTTATAATTGAGTGTTTGATTCTTACATGGGATTGAACGTCACATCAGCCCATTTTTCACGTCTTAATCAAATCATCTACTTTCACTAAGCGCCCTGGGACAGGACAACGTGTCTTTATTGAGTCATCAGATTCCTGTGGTCTGCTGTGGCTTCAACGTAGTTTGGAGCAGAAAGGAGTTGTATGAAAATGTGATGGTATGGTTGAGACTTTTCTTGTGTTTATAGTAACGGCACGAGACACTTTGTGGGACAAACGTCTTGCAGGAAACGTCAATTATCTCCCGCAGTGAAATGCGAATGGTTTTAATGTCGGACCACCTCTAAAGTAGCGCTTTGTGACCGTGAAGGCCACATCCTGACCCAACCCAGCCAGGAAAGTGATTTTCCTAATTTGCAAATTGCTGTAATTTTATTTTGTTCTTAATGCAGCAAAAAACACAGGAATCCAAGCGGCTGTGACTCAAACAGGAAAACTTTAGGTCCTGCATTTATTCCACAGTAAATAATGTGTACTTGAACATTGGAGCTAGAAGTCACCACCTTCTACTCCTTGGTGTTTCCATCACAGCTCAGTTTTTGTACCAAGTGACTCAACGAGGAAAGTTTCTCCTTTTTAAGAGCTGGAAACACATGAACTCGTGCTTCATTAGACTCTCTCAGAAGTTCCACATTGTTGTTAATTTTGAGGAATAACTTTGACGTTGAATGCTAAATCAACAAAAATGAATAAACTCTCACTTTATCCTGCATGCTGATTATAAATACATTCAACAGAAGTGATGGGGATAACTCGGGAGCACAAACAAAACCATAATGAAAAGTAAAAGCAATTAAGGTGCACAGACCTTCATGTCAGAGTTTTAGAGAAAGACTGAACGTAACTTGGAGTTTCTTTGGTCCAACCTCAGAACAAACATCATGCTTAATCTGATGCTTTGTTCCAAAATGTTACATCCAAAGTTTGTGCTGTAAAATACTGTAATTTCCGCCTGATAGATCGCACCTTTCTATAGGTGGCTTTGTCCAATTATTGGCAAAAATTGGAAAAATCCATAAACAGATTGCACCTTTATTTAGGTTGCATCTATTATGCATCACCGCTACGCGACGCGTCAGCGCCTCATTTGCCCTGCTGAAAATGGCGGCCACAGAAGCGAGCGAGCACGGAAGGACTTTACAAGATTAACACGGTAAAAACAATTATTTGTTTGCTAAAAATTATAGCTGACATTATAGCACAAGGGTTCCTGAGCTTAACCGTTTCTTAATAAATTCACGAAATGGTCAAATCAGCTGGATTTAAATTGTTTCGCTTTGACGTCTTCCAAACGGTCGCGTGCACTGCGAAAATAAATTATAAATAAATCGAATTTTATCTCAAATGTCTCATACAGGTCACAGTTTGTAAATGAAACACAAATAATTACTTTCTGTAAGCTGAAAGAAAATCAGCCGAGTGGTTTACGAGCTATTTAGACAAATAGTAGCAGGAAAATAACCCGAAGCTAACGCAACACGTTTACGTCTATAAGTCAAAGTCAAAGTCAACTTTATTGTCAGATCTGCAATATGTACAGTGCAGGACATACACAGGACCGAAATTGCGTTTCTCTCAGTCCCTCGGTGCAACAGTAAACATCTAAACATTGAAACACTGAAACATATAATAATAGACATAAGCATAAAATAGTAAACCTAACACTGTCCTGAGTTTTTTGCATAGTGGTATAAGAGTATGAAAATTTACACCAACTCTAAAACTAAAACATTAAACATTTAATGAACATAATATTGTCCTGAGTTTTTGCATACTAGTATAAAAAAAGAGTATAAAAAGTATAACTAAAATAAACTAAAGGTTTCTAGCATTGACATTTGCAAAGTGGCAAAGCAGCGTATGAGTCAATGTACACAGTATATGTATGAGGTAGTAGTTGATGTTGTTGTAGAGGCAAAAAGTGGCATATGCAGTAAGGCACATTGGGCATCCCTAAATAAGACCGTTCAGAGCACACTGTATATGTACCAGCAGTGGTGTAGATATTAGAGTAGTGTAAATAAATGTAAACAGTAGTAATTACATGTAAGCAGTAGTAATAAAAGTAAACAGTATTAATAAATGTAAACAGAGAATGTAAACAGTATTATGATTATAGGCAGTGATGTAATACAGACATTAGTGCAAGTATGAGAAGTAGTGCAAACTGTATGAGCACATGACCGAGAGTTCAGTGATCAACCCGTTTGATGACAGAGTCTAGTGTTAAAAACTTTGTGTTGAGTGATAATATGTGAGAAAGTTTTAGTGTTAAGGCAGTTCAAATGGGAGGGGAGGCAGAGCAGGCAGAGTGTTTAGCATTCTGACTGCCTGATGAACAGAGCTGTCTCTCAGTCTGCTGGTTCGAGCCTGGAGACTCCTCAGTCTCCTCCCTGATGGCAGCAGTCTGAAGCAGCTGTGTAGTGGGTGTGTGGGATCACCTGCCATGCAGTGGGCTTTCCGAGTGAGGCGTTTGCTGTGTAAGTCCTGCAGTGAGGGCAAGGAGGTGCCCACGATCTTCTCAGCTGCTCTCACAATGCGCTGGAGGCTCTTGCGGCATGGATGCAGTACATGCACCAAACCACACAGTGATGCAGCTGGTCAGGACACTTTCTATGGCACCTCTGTAGAAGGTGCTCATGATGGGGGTTGAAGCTCCAGCCCTTTTCAGCTTGCGGAGAAAGTAGAGACGCTGGTGAGCCTTCTTGGCCAGTGCTGCAGTGTTCCTGCTCCAGGACAGGTCCTTTGAGACGTGCACTCCCAGGAACTTGGTGCTGTCTACTCTCTCCACTGCGGTGCTGTTGATGGTCAGAGGGGCATGTTGGGCATCCCTCTTCCTGAAGTCCACGACAATCTCCTTTGTCTTCTCCACGTTGAGAGTGAGATTGTTGTGTCCGCACCACAAGGCCAAGCGGCTCACCTCGTTCCTGTAGTCCGTCTCATCGTTGTTGCTGATGAGACCTACCACTGTTGTGTCGTCCGCAAACTTGATGAAGTGGTTGGAGCTGTACGATGGTGTGCAGTCGTGTGTTAGCAGGGTAGCAAATATAAAACATCATATTTTACCTCAAATGTCTCATATAGGTCACAGTTTGTAAATGAAACCCAAATAATTACATTCTGTAAGTTTGAAAAAAATCTGTCCTGTGGATCATGAGTTATTTATTGAATAGTATCCGTTTAGGTAGCTACCGCTAACAACAAACAACATGCTAAAAGATCGATTTTTTTTTTTAAATCTCAAACATCTCATAAAGCTAGTCAGTTGTAAATGTCCATACAGTGATTACATTCTGTAAGTTTGATAAAAATCTGTCCTGTGGTTCTTGACTTATCTTGCTAGTAAACAGCTAACAAAACACAGCTAACAGTAGTTCATACCTCCAGAGCAGGAGGCCGGGCAGCGACAGAGTCAGTCCGACCAGAGGAGGCTGCCTTCGGACACATGAGGTGGGAACGATCGGTGTACCCTAGCGGCCGAAAGTGGTACTGCACCATTTTTTGCCAAAATGAAAAACGGTCATATCTGAGCCAAAAATTGGTCTAAAAATATGGGAAAAAATCCATAAACAGGTCTCACCTCTCTATAGGTCGCAGGGCATGCAAATTAGGCAAAAAACTGTGACCTATAGTCCAGAAAATACGGTAATCTCAGCTTCTACCACTTTATCTGTAAAACTGACATAGCCACGGTTCAGTGGTTCATGGGATATTTTGCTAACAGACGAACCAGGTTGACTATCTCCTCGTAGCACTTGGAGTTTGTTTGTGAATGTCTCCGCTTCACTCTCACCAGATCTTAGTGCAACGTTTGCAAAAGTGGCTGAACCTTCTGGTGGCTGCAGCCGCCATTTTGAATCGGGTCGCTCTGAAAGTTTATCACGTGCAGAGCTACATCCAGTGATTACTTATTAAAGTGTGTCATGTTGTCAACGAGCTATTTTGCTAACGTACACTGGCAAAAACATTATCTCCCTGCCGTTCTCTGGCAGGGGATTAACATAGATCCAAAATTACTAGATCAGTTTTCAAACATTACAGCTTTTGTTGACTTTGCAGAAGCAGTAGACCTCAGAAACTGCACAAATGTAAAAAAAGAAGAAGAAGAATGTCAGTAATGAACAAAAACAGCTCCTTTTTAGTAACAAAACCAACACTTTTCATGTTTTTGGGCCATGGAGGTCGATGTAACATCGTCCGACCATCGCAGCAAACAAACCCGTTTGACTGTTTTGTGCGGACGCCGCCTGTTTGAATCGGAGGACAAAGCTTGGAAGCCGCCCCGTCAGCACATCTGAGATTACAGCTCCGTTTGTTCTTCTGAACATCAGTTATGGTGCGTGCTGCTGCCGTCGTTCTGCCTCCTGCTACCTGCTCTGAAGCCTAACCGGAAAAATGAAGCTCGTTTCTAAACATTTCAAACATCTGGGGTTTGACTGAACCGTGCAAATAAATCAAAATGGCCGCCACATAAATACAAATCTTCCCACTGAAAGTCAGGAAGTGATGAACAAAACCCGAGTCCAGACGAGTTAGAAGCCGTTTGCTCCTAAAGGAAGTCTGTTCTGAACACATCCAGGATCCGTGTGTTTATGTTCCAGCTGGACACGGAAGAGTCTCGTTTCATGTGGCTGCCTCGAAACAGGAAACCCCGAGTCTCCTCCGTCGTTTGAAGCAGGGCCAGCGTCCAGGTGCCAGCACTAAATAATCAGCCGAACTGGTCTTTAGCTGAAAGAGAAATGGATGAGTAAAAGGTCAGAGTCTGCAGGTGGCCGGACTCCGCCGAGTCCTGGATCAGCAAAACCGCCTGCGTAAAAAAGTTTTTCTTTGGCTTCATCAAAGGCAGAAGTCGAAGGTAGAAAGTTGGAAGTTTATTGTCCTGAAGCTGAGTCAGGTCCTCTGGACAGATTCTTTGTTGTCAGTAGGCCTGTCGCGATAATAAATCAATGAATCGCAGGCTAAATGAAAATTATCGACCTCATGTTCATTTATCGGCTTGATCGTTTCTTCGTGTTTCTCTTTCTACTGAAGACACTGGATGACAAAAGGCTCAACTCTGCCCTTCACTGACCCCTCCCTTTCTCCTTTTTTCTTTAAAATCTGTTTAATCATCTAAAATTGTGTTTTTGGATTGGCAAAAGCAGCTCAGCTGAGAAGCTAAGCTAACAGGTTGACCTTTTTGAAAAAAAACGCCATCTTGTCGAAGTTCCAAAATTCACGGTTGAAACCCGTACCTTTGTCTAAAAAGTTGTTTTTCTCTGAAAAAAGAAGCCGAGACCTTGTTTACTGATAATTTTTTTAAAGCTTTGTGTGACTAATGCTATTCTAAAGAGCTCAAACCACACGAGCATCTGTCATTTTGAGAACCGAAAAAAGGAGAGACAGCCCATGTCACATCAAGGGGCCTCTCTCCCATTTTTCTTAAAGAGACACGCTGCTCGCTCCCTCACTATCCATCTTTCAGTTCAAACAATCTTATACTGACATCAGTGGTCAAAAAAAGGTACTACACAATTTTTTTAACCAACATTTCTTCTTAAATTTTGTAATAATTACTAATTTTTTGTCAAATTTCCAACAATCTTATCGTTTATTGCAATAATTTTTCGCCCAGCAAGATTTGTTATCGTGACAAGCCTAGTTGTTAACAATGAAGAATTTGTTTGTGTGAAACTTTATTTACATTTTTGTTTGTTTTTTTGATAGCTTGCTTTACACAACACAAGGATCACTTCATGTTAACTAACGACCGTTGTCACATCTTTAAATCGTCTCCACCGTTTAAGTTGCTGTCATCACTTTCTTCTCATTTAAAATGCTAATGAAGCAGACATGAACCCCGAGATTAGACTGGTGATGCTAAAGATGTAAAAGACAAAAGTATCTTCAAGGAAGCTGAACATCAACAGTTGCATGATTGCAAACCACCATTTACAAGATGTTCATTGTTTGGGTTTAAATCCCGGACGAGCCCCCAATGTGACAGAGCACAGCAGTGGGTAATGATTTTTTTTATTTTGGTGACAATTAAGCTTTGTTAATGGGCAAACAGGATGGATGTTCATGACCTCTGTCTAATCTTCAGTGTTTGACAGTAAAATGAGTTGGAAAGATATGAGCCGTAAATCAGCTGTTTTTATTTTATTTTTAGCTAACATGCACAGTTTGTCCTGAGGTTCTTTTCAAAGAGTGAAGTTTTTGATGTAAAACACCTGTTTTCTCATTCAGCCTCGGCTCAAACTCACCCGCCTCCTTCAAATATTCAGGGGGCGTTAAAGCATCCAGCATGTCTCCAGAAAACCCTCAGCTGAACACTTGTTTGTTTCTGATTCATCGCTCGTTGTCTGTTTGATGATTTTCAGTCTGTAATTAAACACTTTGGTTAGCTTTGTGTGCTCGCCGTCTCCGGCACGGGTCCGAACCATGTTCCTGTTAGTTCATGTGTTGTTTATTCTCACGCTCTCAGCTTCTCACCAACATTTTCCTTAAAAAGCTTCTTCAGCTTGTTTTTAATGCGTCAACAAGCAATAAATATAGTTTTACACGTTCTTAAGCCTATCAATTAGCCTTTGTCCAATTCTGCCATTATTCTGCGTTTCATTTATAACCCAACAGAAAACAAGGATTAGTCATAATTATGAAAACAACATGCAAGCTGTGAATCAGCAGATCTGAGCGAGTTACCAGAACATGATAATGGAGACTGTTGAGGGCACAGTGACTCAAAATGTTCAGGAAGTTCAGGGAAACAAAAGCGTGTTGTCGGATGTTATCAGAAAGCTTGGGTGAGTAAATGTGTCAGGGATCTGTGCTCCAAACTATTTTATTGTCCACTGCCATGAAATGTGGTCAATCATTGCCTGTGCTTGTATGTTAGCAAAATATACCATCCACCCACTGGACAGATTTGAGTGAAACTCCCAGAAAGTACGAACCTTTGAGTCAACCCAATCCAAGATGGCCGCCACAGCTAATCTATCTTTGCAAATGCAGAAATGGTTGTTACTTGGAGAATTTTACAAGCACTGAGCTAAACTTTGGTGTGTTATCAGCTGAGAGTCGCCCCCCAGCCCATACGTTGAGCTCTAACCGATCACAAAGGTGCAAGGTGGCCTTCTCGTTTGTGTAAATATGAATTTATGATATCGATCTCTCTGTAATGAACAAATTCTACTTCAGTGGCTGAGTTATGATTATTAAATGGCAATTAAATCAATGAAACTGTGAATAAGTGTATTCGAATGGACAAAAAGCATCACCCTCATCTTCCTCCCTCACATCTATCACACAGGTGATGTGCAAATGACCAGCTTTCAATATCGTTCAGACTCATTTGCAGTTTTTCAAAACTTCTCCGTCCTGACAGAAGGTGCTTTTGAACACAAGGACTTCCTGTGGGTGTAATTACCGTTGGTCTCACTACATGAAGCCACGCGCAGCTTTCACTCTGCACAGGCTGTGATTGTGTTCATCTGCGACGTACAAAAAGTGAAAGAAAGCATCTCAGTATTTAAGAAATGTGGCATAATACACAGGATTTTACCAGTTTTGTTCCACGACTGGCATTTACAGAGAGCGTGCTGTAGACCCCGGCTGCGGACGATGCCTTTGGCGCATGGCTCTCGTCCAACAGCTTAGAAAGTCTCATCCCAACTTTCCAACAGACTTCAACAGAACTGAACGTTCACGGAAGTGAACGCTTTTAAAGAGGGCTTGACTTCAGAGTACTCACTCCTTCCTATTGGTTCCTCAACCAGGAAGTAGGAGGAGTTTAGTTGAGGTTATTAGAAGTCAGGAGAGGTTGGTGTTTAGAAGAAGGGAGCAGAAATGAGGATTAGAACAGGCACCAGTTTAATGATTAAAACAGATTAACTGTCTTAACTTCTAAACAAATACTGAAAGATCATTTTGACCTGTCACTTGGAATAAACAGAGTCACTTTGATTATCAACATAATAAAATTAATGATGATACTACAAAACAGAAGGTTACGGTATTCCTTTGGATTATTTGAATTGGAACAAAATAAAAAGTCTCTTGGTGAGATAATTTGTGTCCTGGATTCAAATTAATGGGATAAACAGTGTCCACTGTAGGGGTGGGTGATATGGCTCAAAAATTATATCGTGATATTTCAGAGCATTATCACGATAACGATACATTTCGTGATATAACAAAAAAACTGAAATGAAATGTATTTATTCGACAAAATTAACTTAACATGTTGCTTTGCAGTATTATATAAAATTTTAAAAAACAACAAGGGGTAATTTTACTGAAATTACTTTATTTAGTAAAGTATTCAGTCTCCAAGTATAAAAATAAAAAAAATATCTGTTATTTAGATTGAAAAAGTCTGCACAAAATAAAGATCAACAAAATCCACCACAAAAACTAAAGTGCAGGTGTAGTTTCCTAAAACAACTAATTAAAATGAAGCTTAAGATCTGTTGGGCATAAATGAAACCTACAACAAAATATATGTTTCCTTTAAATGAGCTGTAACTTCCAGAACTTGTAACAAGCTGATCAGCTGATCCTGAAGCTTGTTGGTGTTTCATCTATTCATGCAGGAATGATTCATTTATCTGACTGATCTGTCTCTGATCACCTGCCTCTTGGTCCGAGCCGCGCGTGTTTGTACCGACAGTTTACAGCAGGGGGGAGAGAAGCTGAGACGCGAGGGATATGCAGCACCGGCTGCTCAGAGCGGGTGGGGGTAGACATGAGCTGTCACTCTGTATGCAGTTTAGAGACGCGCGTTGTTTTTAGCATTTTAGCTAGCGTTACACCAATACAGACTGGTGGAGGTGAGGTGCGCAGTTCGGTTTGGTTGTTTGAAGCGCTCGGTTGTTAAAGGGGC
>JBBPBX010062228.1:0-11513 GCA_038048925.1 Garcialebias charrua | reverse complement strand
TAGTGTTAAAGGTTATAAATATGTGTGTGCAGAAATTAAGAACAGTTCTATTTCGTGTAAGCTACGCTCTTTAAAGGCTGCCGCTATTGGGTTTACCTGCGCACAGCGCGCTGAACACTGAAAACTTCTAGTCCACGCCCACCTACTTGTGTGGGACCCACCCGGTCCGCTATAAATTGCATCTGGACCAGAGCTTGACTCCCGTTTTTCTTCAGCCAATGCGGAGAACACACTACTTCTACGACACAAGATGACTTCAACTAAGAAGATCATCCATCTGCGCCCTGTGTACCAGATGGGCTACATCTCATCGACGGACCCGCACGCCTTCTGCGAAAGCTGCCTGGGAGCTGACCACGCTCGGCAAGCTTTGGATCCGCTCTTCTCCTGTCCAACCTGTAAATTATTTTTGGTTGAGTAGAAGTAGCGCCTGTTTGAGTTCTTTTCTTCTAAGGAGGACGAGTTTCAACCGAGGAGGGACAGTTCGCTCAATGATTTTTTGGACTCGTTGGACATAGAGTTTGTGAACATGTCCCCCTCTGAAGCTGAAACAACTAGCTGCCGCATTCCATCCTGCCTTACAGGAGGTTTGGAGCCGGTGCTGCCTTTAATGGTCGCCCCGCTGAGCGCCCAGGGGTTATCCACCACTCTGCTCCACGTTCTCACGGAGATAATCGGGAGATCTGCGAGAGCTTGCGACCTAGAAGTGCCCGAAAAAGCGACCCAAACCACATCAATATTTTTGGCGGGAAGGTTTGCCGCCCAACACAGCGGACACCGGGACCCGGTCTGGCCCTGTTTCCCGGCCGTGTCTGCCCTCCTCTGGGATTCAGCCAAAGACTCCCTAAAGCTGAGGGCTCCCGTAGCCTCCTATGTGGCCATGACCAAGGTCCAAGGGCTCATGGACCAGGGTTTTCCCACCGTCCCTCCCCTAGAACCCAGCTTGTCTGCTGTCTTCGGGGTGAGAATAGCGAAACACGTCGGCCGATGTATCACCCCACCATCCCACAGTGACCAGCTCACCGTGAAGCTGACGGACATAATCCATCAGTGCTCATCGCAAGTGGGGGTAGCAACTAACAACATCACTCTGTTAGCCCTTAGCATTGTTAAGGAGGCAAAGGAACCGAACCCGTTCTCCACATACTCCACCCGCATCTCATCCTGGGCAACGTTGTTACAGAGACAGATGTGGCTGAAACTGTCTCTGTCCATTCTAGAGGACGCTAAAAAGGAACTCCTGGAAAGTCCTGTGTCCCCAGATGGCCTCTTCGGTCCCCATTTCCAGTCGGTCCTGAACCAGCTACAGTCCTCATCTGACGCCCTAGAACAAGTGCAGAAACACGTGACCCTCCCCCGAGCAGAATCCCACGCTACTCGGACACCTGGCCGCTGGTGAGATCAAAGCAGGTTCCACCACCAGTAGCAAAAACGCTCCATGGCCACTGCAACTTTTTCTGGGAGCTTCCATCAGCCTTCCTCAAAGGACAAACGTCCCAGATGCATCAGAGACCAGGGACATTCTGAGGCAGAGGCCGACAACAGACTTCATGGTTGAACCAGACGCAGGACACAAGGAGAAGACAGTTTAAGAAATGACGGTTTGCTGGGGGTGTGTTTGATGAGATGAGCAGTGGTTTTAAAGTGAAAAATAAAAAACCTCTCTCAAAAAGCGGAGTTTTTCATTCAGACATGCTGAATTCATTTCTTCCGTCTTTTGTAAACACATCCTCTACATTTAATGAGAAGGTTGACCTGAGGCAACTTTTCAAAGGTAAACAAAAATAAAAACTGTTTTGGTATAATGGTACACAAACAGTCGGTGCAGCTGCGCTCAGTGACTCCTCCATGTATCCACCAGCCCCGTCTCGTCGCCTGTCAGAGGCGAGCGCTGACAGCTGTCAGAAAACACAGACTAGGAAGATAGATAACAAAAAGATAATGTCCAAACAACACAGGGACCGTTCTGTTCCCACACACTCAGGTAAAAATCATGAACCTGTAGTTAAAGCGAGAGCTTTATGCAAGGGTTATCCGACTCTCTCTCCTGTCAGTCTGACAGAAGTGAACGCTAAAGGCGAACCTCCACGGAAGCTGTGCTTGTTTTGTTCACCCGCTATCGCCAGTTCTTCTGCACAACCGTGCACAGTCAGGGAACATTGTAAGAACCGTTACACAAAAGCTGATAAACGCCCCTTTTCACGCCAGCCTCCCATGGGTCATTGTGGACGATGCCAACTCGATGGCAGTAGAGGTTTATTTATTCTCCTCCACAAGAAAAAAAACATCCACGCGCTCCCACTCTCCGAGTGCAGTGCGGCGTGGCATGAAACTTGCAGTCTGAACAAGTGGTTGCATCGTTTAATCCACAAGGGTTACACCTTGTAGTTTGCGAGAACACCACCAAAANATGTGTGTGAAATTAATAAATAACTGAAACATTTTCAGATAACAAAAACCTCATTCTGTTGCCTTTAATTTTATAATCTTTGGGATTTTTTTGTCATGATTGCAGTTATACTAATGTGAAGATATGGAGTCTATCTAGACACCTGCTCCTAACCAAGCATACTGTAAGTACAAAGTATGTAATATGTGTAAATTCAGGCAGTTGAGGTGGTTTGGACAACTGGTGAGGATGCAGAGGCATTAGTGGGGTACATTACCTAACTCTTTTACACTCTGAGACATAAAATAAAACTGAATCTGAATTTTATAAAAATCTGTAAGACTTTCGCTGTTTTGTTTAGACAAAATAGAAGATCGTATCTCAAAACTAAAGGATTTTTCTGAACTCAACATAATTGTTCCAAACTCATTCATCTTAAAATAAAGGTAAGATAATGCATGTCATTTATTTATTCATTTAAAAAGAGAGGAGCATGAAGTTGATTAAAGCATAATTTGATGCCTTTAAAAAAAGGCTAAACTGAAATATAAGCTTCTGTTTTAGGTTCATATATTTGAGCATCCAATTCCAGATGAGTCAGCCTCACCTGTCACAAACCTCACCGCACGTCACTGATATTGCAAATAAAAAATAATAAATAGAAACAGACAGGCTCTTACATTGTTGAATAAGCACATACTGCATTAATATTACCCAGACAGAGACAAAGGGTCAGGCAAGACTAATTAGATTTAAAAAAATATATATTGTAGACGTGTAACTTGCAACCTATTGCAAAAAAAAAAAAAAAAAAAGGCAAGATGGCCGCGCTCAGACCAGCCGCAGCTTCATGGGCTTCCAGAACATCCCCAGTTTTTAGTAGTTTTAATAGTGTTTTTGTACCTGACTCTGCGCGTTTTTTGCGGGTGAATTATAGCCGAACTGAGCTGTTGAGAATTGGAGCGGATTTACCACAAGGCACGGCTGAAATCAGCAACGAACTCAAATCAGAGCTCGGAAGATTGGATCTGCTTAGATCATCTTTCTGGAAGCAGATGCGCGGAGGAAAGAAAAGAAAGCGGTGCTCTCGAGGGAAAAAGCGTGGCTGTCGAGCAGGAATTATGACGAGACTGCGGGCAGACGCTAAAACCGGGAGACCGCCGATGCCGGCTCTTTTCCTGTCCAACGTGCGTTCGCTCGACAACAAGATGGATTTGCTTCGTCTGAGAGTAACAACGTCGGAGGAGATGAGGAGATGTTCGGTGCTTTGTCTCACGGAAACATGGATCAATGAAGACACTCCTGACTCTGTTTATGAGTTGGATAATAAGCTATTTTTCAGAACGGAATCGCCAAGGGGGTGTGCGTTCAGCCCAGCTGCTGAACACAGCCAGGAATCTGCTCTGCTGGGCACGCGCACACTTACGCTATATCAGAGCAGTTTACATCCCAGGCGTTCTAAACAGTGCGCCCTGTTCTTCTCCCTAAATCCACGGGATACTCCGCCACTGGAGATGAACGCGTTTGCGTACAAACCGTGGCCAAAGACGCTCATTCATGCCTTCCCTCCAATCCCTGCTGGAGAAGGTGAGAGAGGAGAATCTGACAATGATTCTGATTGCCCTAGAACGCATGAACGCCCCGTGTTTCCCGATTCTGCAACTGCTGATAGGTCAACCATGGAAACTGCCATGGAGAGAGGATGCGCGCCTGTAGGCAGGAGGAGAAATCAAGAGTTTTCTTATAATAGGTCAGCCCCTTTAGGTCTAAGCGCTGAACGAGAACACTTGGAAAATGTAGGTTTTCTAAAGACGTAATATATACCATCCAGGGAGCATGCGCAAAATCCACTACAGCTGTTTACAGGTAGTCCCCGACTTACGAGCGAGTTCCGTACCTACGGGCCGCTCGTATGTTGAAAATTCGGAAGTAGGATCACAAAAAAAATATATATATATTTTTTTTTAGAAATGAATACATGTACAGTACTGTACAGTCACCAAGCACTTAGCCTATCCTAACACAGTTTTTAAAGATGAAGAGTGAGTTGAATTGTCTCCCTTTCACATAAAGGGAGCTAGCTCCCTTTATGGGAATGGAGCCTGCAGGAGGAGGGAGACAATTCAACTCACTCCTTCATCTTTAAAAACTGTGTTAGGATAGGCTAAGTGCTTGGTGACTGTACAGTACTGTACATTTATCTATTTATTAAAAATATACTGTACAGTATATATTTTATTTTTTTTATTTATAAATAGATAAATGTACAGTACAGTACTGTACAGTCACCAAGCACTTAGCCTATCCTAACACAGTTAAGGAGTCAGTTGAATTGTCTCCCTCCTCCCCAGCAGGCTCCATTCACATAAAGGGAGCTACTTTCACTTTCACTTTATGTGAAAGGGAGACAATTCAACTCACTCCTTCATCTTTAAAAACTGTGTTAGGATAGGCTAAGTGCTTGGTGACTGTACAGTACTGTACATGTATTCATTTATTTAAAAAATATATATGTATATATATATATTTTTTTATGAGATGCATATTCGTAGGTCCGGAACCTCGTAAGTAAGAGCACTCGTAAGTCGGGGACTACCTGTATGCTTCTAAATGGGCTGCTTTTCAGCGATGGTGCCTAGAAAAAGAAGTGGATCCGACTTCATGTCCCTTGGGCTGTATTTTATCCTACCTGCAGCTGCTGTTGGACAGAAATTTAGCTTTCAGCACAATTAAAACTTATGCTGCAACAATCTCTTCCTGTCATGAAGGTTTCAATGATAGAACAGTTTTCAGTCACCCTTTAACAAAACGGTTTCTGAAAGGTGTGTGCCGACTCAGGCCAGTGGCACCACTGTGGGACTTAGTATTCGTTCTCAGTGCAATAACTAAAGATCCGTTCGAGCCCTTGGACCAGATATCTTTGAAGTATCTGTCATTAAAAACTGCCTTGTTATTAGCTCTGATGTCAGCTAAAAGAGTGAGCGACTTGTCAGGTCTGTCCGTCGCTCCTTCTTGTCTCAGAATTCAAGGAAATGGAAGTTCAGGTGTTATGTGACACGCTCAGCCGCGGTGCGTAAATCCGATCAGTTGTTTGTACATTTCAGGGAACGATGACAAGGTCAACATTTATCTTTCCAGCGTTTGTCACGTTGGTTATGTGAAACTATTTCACATGCCTATTCTACTTCCGCTCTCGGCAAAGCAAGTCGCATTTCTTTTTGTTCCTCTCCTCCAAAGGTGGGCGCCAGACCGCTTGGGAGTGCTAAAGCGCTAATCCGCTTACAGTGGACCTAAACTTTTTGTCAGCGTTTTTGTGGATTGACTAACTTTTATAATTCATAAGCGGATTTGTGCTATTTTTATTTAAAATGCAGTACCGCTAATAACTAATTATCTATCAGTAAAAACCAATAAACTTATTTACAAGCTCTTATGCTGCTTGTTTTACCTTTTTCCCCACCATAAAGAGCAGAGAGGAGGAAGGGTTGGAGGGGGGAGGGGGGCAGAGCGGAGAACAGACTCGGATCTACCATGTAGGTAAATGATGCCGTTGCCTGGGGATCCCATCAGCATGGGGCCCCGGCCCCGCCGCGCCCCGGCCAGTCACCTACATCCCTAACATTGATCCTGCTTGTTAATGTACATTTAACATAAAAATAATTATAGTTACGATGAAAACGATCATTAAATACGCAATAAAAAAACGGTCGATTTCTTTATCCCCCTACTAAAAATGGACTATTCCATCTTGACATCTTCCGGGTCAGAGGTGAACTCAGGGGCTTCTGTGGCTAGCTGTTTGTGCTGCTGGGTACTTGGATAAATCCGCAGAGAACCCCGCTGTTTCAAGCCAAATTAACGTGGCCGGAGGATTTTATTGAGTGTTTTGTGTCGACCATTCGACGGTGAGTCGTTATTTTTATGTATTTTAGTTACTTTTCATTAAATCTGTTGACTACCTATAGACGCTAACTCTGTGGCTAGCTGGTTGGTTGCTGGGTTACTAATGGATAAATCCGCAGAGAACCCCGCTGTTTCAAGCCAAATTAACGTGGCCGGAGGATTTTATTGTGTGTTTTGTGTCGACCATTCGACGGTGAGTCGTTATTTTTATGTATTTTAGTTACTTTTCATTAAATCTGTTGACTACCTATAGACGCTAACTCTGTGGCTAGCTGGTTGGTTGCTGGGTTACTAATGGATAAATCCGCAGAGAACCCCGCTGTTTCAAGCCAAATTAACGTGGCCGGAGGATTTTATTGTGTGTTTTGTGTCGACCATTCGACGGTGAGTCGTTATTTTTATGTATTTTAGTTACTTTTCATTAAATCTGTTGACTACCTATAGACGCTAACTCTGTGGCTAGCTGGTTGGTTGCTGGGTTACTAATGGATAAATCCGCAGAGAACCCCGCTGTTTCAAGCCAAATTAACGTGGCCGGAGGATTTTATTGTGTGTTTTGTGTCGACCATTCGACGGCGAGTCGTTATTTTTATGTATTTGGGTTACTTTTATGTATAAATGCGGTGGCGACACACCCGTGTATTTGAGATTTAAAAGTGGTTTTAGGGATTAAGAGATCATTCTATTTTTTGTTAATTTCGTGGCCGAATAGAATATATGTACGTAAAGTATTAAATAAATCCTTTGATTTTTGTAATTTCATCCTTTTAGGATCATTTTTGTTACTTTTCAGTTGGCAGTGTAGTGCAAATATTGCATAAAGCTGCCGGCTGTATATATATATATATATATATATATATATATATATATATATATATATATATATATATATATATATATATATATATATATATATATATATAATATATATATATATATATATATATATATATATATATATATATATATATATATATATATATATATATATATATAATATATATATATATATATATATATATATATATAATATATAAATATATAAATAGCGGATTAGATTAGCTTCCCCTAATTTTCATAATACATTTGTGCTTTTGAAATTGTGGACCTAAAAAAATTAATAAGCGTTTTAGAAATTGTGGAACTAATTTTTTAATTAGCGTTGCCCACCACTGCTCTCCTCCCTAAGTTTTCCTCCTCCTTGCTTGCTTTTTGTCTTGTCTGTAACTCTTCAGCACTCACTCGAACCAATTTGAGATGGATTTAATTAATTGGGCTGTTTCATCTATAGATAATTTTTTTTCCACAAAACGAACCGGGCCAGGAGAAGCGGCTTGCCCCTCCGACACGCACACAGTGGGATACATTATGAACTCATGGAGCGAGTGGAAGCCAATGTGTCTGACCGTTCTGTCTGTCGAAGACGTGGAAGATTTGTAGATTATTTGGATATTGGTGGTAGCTACTCTGTTTTTTGGCGTTGGCGGAGCTGTCTGCTACTGGAAGCTGAGGAAGACTGCGGCGGCTATCAGCGCGCTGGCGAGACTTCCCGATCAGCAAGATTCACTGATCCGGGCTATGAGCTCAACATCCCAGCTGTTGTACGAACTGGACCGCACGATGGGAGCAGCGGTGCGTTTTGGAACTCGTTTACAGCCATCCAGCCTCAATCAGGGCACAGATGGGGGGGGTTCGTAGATCGGAAACTCACATGATTCGGCGATTTTGGACCTGAACAGCACCTGGACTTGGAAGGCTGCAGTCAAAAAGTACACTGTGGCCTGAGCTGAAAATAAACAAAGCAACTATCTAATCTGGACTCTGAGCGACCTTGAAAGAAGGCTGTCTGAAAATCTTCTCCTGGAGTCGAAAGCTGAGAGAACTCGCTGCCCTCCCCCCCTCCCCCCAGAGATCTCTGTGTGTGCGTTTGGATGGCGCCGAGCTGAGACATCTGCTGACTGTGCTTATCTGAATGTTACTCACGGACTTAATCTCCTTGCTTGTCATCAAACTGCAACATGTCTTGTCTCTTCGTGCTAAAGCTGGTAGAGTTTTTTGGACTTTATCATAGAGTGTCCTAAGACAAATTGTGATAGATTCTTTTTGAATACCATGATTACCCGAGTGTTTGTTTGTTCCTTTTTCCATATCTGATTGTTGGTGGCGCGGTTTCATACTGCTGCGACTTTCCGTGTGTGCGTCCCTCTTCGGATAGTGCGTGCGCTAATTGCAGAACTTTGTACCTCGGTGCAAATTTGCCAAATAAAGATATATTCTATTCTATATTCTATAGTTCTTCTGGTCTTCAACCACCTGAAGGACTCAGAGCTCATTCCACCAGGGGGATTTCAACCTTCACAGCTTTGCACAGAGGGATGTCTGTGCAGGACATCTGCTCTGCGGCCTAATGGTTATCACCGACCCTCTTCTGCCGTTTTTATTTACGAGATGTCTCTAGCTCTTCACTGACATATTCAGTTCTCAGAGTTATGTCAGAGTGATTTTTCACAGTCAAACAACTTTAAAAAATAAAATAAAAATAAGAAAGGAAAACAACAATAAAACAGCAAATGATAAAAACAATACAGCCTTGTTCTGTCATTATTTGGTGGTCGTTGTTTTATACAATTATTCCTTCAAACAGGAAAATTCCTTCTTCTTCATGGGAAATGTTTCCTTTTCTTACTCCTCTATTGTCTGATACAAATAAACATTCCTTCAGCTAAGATCAGGCACAGAGGCTGCACACCTGTAATCTACTATGCACCAGATGCATGGATCAATGGTGCGTAATTACACTTGAATAAAGAATGAGGTTTAGGCGGATGTCAGGGTGTTTTTTATGGTTCTCGGACAGACCCAGTGAGGCATGGACCATATCCTGCTCCACCCTTTAAACCCAATAGCGACAGCTTTTAAAGGGCGTAGCTTAAACAAAATAGAACTTTGGTTACGTATTGTAACCTCAGATTCTATGAGCGTAAGCGTAGCCCTTTAAAACCTGGGCTTCACTGGCTCTCAAATGGCTGAAGAAAAGAATATGCCTTTGGGAATCGAGCTCCGGTCCAGAAGCAATTCATAACGGGCCGGGTGGGACCCGCACAGCAGGTGGGCATGGACTAGAAGTTTTCAGTGTTCGGCACGCTGCGCGCGGGTAAACCCAATAGCGACAGCTTTTAAAGGGCTACGCTTACACTCATAGAATCTGAGGTTACAATACATAACCAACGTTTTAGTAATAGAACCTGCATGAAGAGAATCATACAAGAAGATAGGTCTGTCATGATAACAAATTTTGCTGGGTGATTAATTGTCTCAGAAATTATTGAGATAAACAATAATATTGTTTGAAATTTGACTATAATTAATAATTATTGTCAAATTTAAGAAGAAATGTTGTTAATTTTTGTGTGTAGGACCATTGGATGGCAGTATAAGACTGTTTGAACTGAAGGATGGATAGTGAAGGAGCAGCAGCGTGTCTCTGTATGAGAAATGAGTGAGAGGTCCCTTGATGTGACATGGGCTGTCTCTCGTTCCTGTTTTTCAGTTCTCTAAATGGCGGACGCTCTGTGTGGTTTGAGCTCTTTAGCATAGCATTTTTCATACAAAGCTTTAATAAAAATCGGTAAACAAGTTCTCAGCTTCTTTTTGCAGAGAAAAACATGTTTTTACATGAAGGCACGGGTTTCAACCGTAAATTTTGGAGCTTCAACAAGACAGAGGTTTTTTCCTGAGGTCGGCCTGTTAGCTTAGCTCGTAGCTTAGCTTCTCAGCTTAGCTGCTTTTAAAGATACAAAAGCACGATTGTGGATGGTTAAAATTGATTTTAAAGATAACAGAGAAAGGGAGGGTCAGTGAAGAGCACCGGAGTTGAGCTTTTTGTCATCCAGTGTCTTCAGTAGAAAGAGACCTATGAAGGAACAATAAAGCCGATAAATGAAAATGAGGTCGATCATTTTCATTTATCATGTAATTAATTAATTTATTGTTTATCACGACAGGCCTACTTGAAGAAATAGTTTTCTGAAGGTAGATAAAGAGCATTTTTGTTTGAGTTGCGATTGCACCAGGAACTTTAATAACGCTGTGTAAACATGCATCAGTGTCCCCAAACAGGCCTTACTGAGTACATCCAAAGAGGTTCCCTGAAGCATGCAGAGCATTCACTGGATGGATGCCCTGCTTGCATGAAAAGCTCTTTATGCACAAAATGTTGGCTACAAGCTCATTTGAATGTGGGTTCCTTTTTAATGATGTTTACTTTGTATAAAGTTTTGTTAAATGTGGACAAGCAGTTTGGCCTCAATGGAAAGCATGAAGAATTTTAGAAGTCAAAAATCTTCCTGTACTTAAAACATTTTCAAGAAAAGCATAAACTAAAGCGATGAAAGGAGACTCATAGATGCGTTCACTGCTTACAGCACTCAATGGGATGTGAGGCCACTTGGAGAGAGACGTGCTGTCCTCCAGGCTGGGGTATGTGCACACGAAACACCAGACGAACTCTGGTGTTTTTCCGCCCAACGTCTGTCTCGCCTTTCCTCAACTCAATATCAGCATTTCTGAGCTTTAGAATCCCAGCACAGTCAATTCTGAGGAGAAAGATGGATGGCTGTGAGCAGACCTAGGGGCAGAAATTTTACAGCAAAGTTGGACTGAAGCAGGCTCACATTGCTTTCATGTTGTTCTTTGGCTCCAGTGGGATCTCCAGGACTTTGGTGCCGTGGATGCTCTTCTCAAAGCTGGTGGTGGTGACTGTCTTGCCGGTGATCCGATGAACTTGGTAAAAAGCGTGGGGCTTGAGGATGCGCTCATCTGCTGTACCGATAAAAATCTGTAGGCCAAGGGGGTCTTTGCCTCTGTAGCCATGTAACTGCAGACACATACAACAGTCATGTAAAACAGAAACCTCACTCTGCTTCAGTTAGGAGTAAATAAATATATAAAAACGTATCTGTTTATTAAAACTCTTTAAATTGTGCATACATATCTTCAACTGGTGAGAAACTAAATACAGTCCTGATTTAACATCTTGAACCATGTTTAGCAGCATGAAGTCTCAGTTATTGTCTTCTTCAGGACTTTACCAGTCTTTAACACAGACTGGAAACCTTTTGACCCAAACTTATTACATTCTTAATACATCGAGGCAGGTCAAGGTCAAATAACAGGATTTCAACTGATACAGCAACATCACATTTAAAATTATTTTCAGTCA
>JBBPBX010062226.1:0-20892 GCA_038048925.1 Garcialebias charrua | reverse complement strand
CTGGTGTAGGCATTACACTTAATGCTCCCCTGCTTGAGAGGCAGGAGAGCCTAGAATATAAAGGTGAGGAACTAATCATGGGAACACAAAACACCTGGGGAGTAATCAATCTAAAACATAGGAGCAAACTGAACACATTACATGAGGGACCAGCAGAGGGAGCCAAAACACAGTTTCTAAGACACAGGGGCAAACTGAACATGTTACATGAAGGACCAGCAGAGGGAGCCAAAACACAGTTTCTAAGACACAGGGGCAAACTGAACATGTTACATGAAGGACCAGCAGAGGGAGCCATCCTGACAGTACCCCCCCTCAAAGACGCCCCCTGGCGTCCCAAAGAACTCCCCCCCACAAAAGGCCAGGGCAGGATGAGGGAGGAACCGCAAGGACGACCGGCCCAGTCAAGGACACCAGAACACAGAGACCAAAATAAACACAAAGACTAGACCTATGAAATACTAAAAAGTTCAAAAAGGAAGGCCGGGACCCATCGTGGAAGGCCGGGACCCATCGTGGGAGGCGTCCTCCTGGACCCTCCCGAGACAGGAAACGTGGGAGGCGTCCTCCTGGACCCCCCCGAGACAGGAAACGTGGGAGGCGTCCTCCTGGACCCCCCCGAGACAGGAAACGTGGGAGGCGTCCTCCTGGACCCTCCCGAGACAGGAAACGTGGGAGGCGTCCTCCTGGACCCCCCCGAGACAGGAAACGTGGGAGGCGTCCTCCTGGACCCTCCTGAGACAGGAAACGTGGGAGGCGTCCTCATGGACCCTCCCCGAGACAGGAAACGTGGGAGGCGTCCTCATGGACCCTCCAGAGACAGGAAAACGTGAGGGGCTCCCACCTGGGACCCCTCGAGAGATGCTGGAGCTGCAGGCACTGGCACCGCTGCAGGTTCTGGGGCTGCAGGTTCTGGGACTCAGTGGCTCGGCTGCAGGTTCTGGAGACTCAGTGGCTCTGCTGCAGGTTCTGGAGACTCAGTGGCTCTGCTGCAGGTTCTGGAGACTCAGTGGCTCTGCTGCAGGTTCTGGAGACTCAGTGGCTCTGCTGCAGGTTCTGGAGACTCAGTGGCTCTGCTGCAGGTTCTGGAGACTCAGTGGCTCTGCTGCAGGTTCTGGAGACTCAGTGGCTCTGCTGCAGGTTCTGGAGACTCAGTGGCTCTGCTGCAGGTTCTGGAGACTCAGTGAAGTCTGTTAACTAGGTCTCATGGAGGTCTGCTTGCTAGGTCTCAATTGAGGGGAGCATTCTGTCACGGTCGGGGTGTGGTTGAGACCCAAGTGCAAGCAAGACCTCCAGGAGTGTATCAAAAACAGTCTTTTAATTTACAAAACTCAAAAACAAGGCACTTAACTGAACAGGACATCCGACCATGCTGGTGTAGGCATTACACTTAATGCTCCCCTGCTTGAGAGACAGGAGAGCCCAGAATATAAAGGTGAGGAACTAATCATGGGAACACAAAACACCTGGGGAGTAATCAATCTAAAACATAGGAGCAAACTGAACACATTACATGAAGGACCAGCAGAGGGAGCCAAAACACAGTTTCTAAGACACAGGGGCAAACTGAACATGTTACATGAAGGACCAGCAGAGGGAGCCATCCTGACACTCACTGCTAAAAATCCACCTCTATCCAACTCCATTCATCTCTATCTGACTCCAAAATTACTCCCCAAATCAAGTGCTAAAACTAATACACACGTCCTAATACACATGTCCTAAAACTACGTTGACCTAAACTACCTAAACTACAAAATCCTAAAGGATATGTGCAAATTGATTAAATGTACCAGGGTAACTGTCACTCCACCTCAAGTCCACCTCGTCGCCTCTACAGGTATCTGGTTTCAGCCAGACGCAGGTGCTCACGTCCGTCTGGCAATGAGCTGCGTCTGGCATGCACCAAGGGGAACATAGTCCCATGGTCATCCACCCCTCCGGAAGCAATCATCCTTGAGATCACTGCTCTCGCACACGGCGCAACACACCCCATAAACACGCAAAATAGAACAAGAATAGCCAGCAGAAATGCTAAAAGCTTGAACAGCACCTGAGTCCACGACCCACTAGTGAACCAAGACAGCACATCCCGCTTTCCAGGCGGTGCATCCTCCGCTTTCGCCTTCTGAAGTTCTTTCAGCTGTGCCAGGGCTGCTGTCACCCTCGCCTGGGGGTTTGCAGCCGTTTCGTCCGGTATGTAAGGTACAGCAGGTGTCCCTGCCGATGATCACACATACCCCATTCCTAGACGCAGTAAACAAATCCAAAACCACTGTACGCCGGAATGACACTATCCTCGGGACCCTCCGCTCCGCAGAGGTGCTCTGTAATGCCCGAACCGCCTCATAAATGAACATCCCAAAACGGTAATGTAAGACTTACACGCGCATCCTATAAGTCCCCACATCTGCCCCCGGAAAGAAGCGACGCTTCCACTCTACCGGAACCTCTGAACCCCACGTCGACTCAAGCTGTGCCACGCCAGACGTCCACCTCCGTCCCCCATACTGAGAACAATTAGTCAAAGACGCCATAACTGAGCCGTCAGTAATCGCCACTGGTGCACAAAGTCCAGTCCAGTCGGTGGGCAAGGTCAGAAGCACCTCATGTCCATAAAACAAGTGTCCAATACGAGTGGTATTATCTGAAATACAAGTAGATGGTATAACTTCA
The DNA here is from genome assembly GCA_038048925.1 of Garcialebias charrua. Taxonomy (NCBI): domain Eukaryota; kingdom Metazoa; phylum Chordata; class Actinopteri; order Cyprinodontiformes; family Rivulidae; genus Garcialebias; species Garcialebias charrua. Next base: position 18,216 of record JBBPBX010062226.1, on the reverse strand, counting down.
ATGTTACCCACAATCAACATGGCATGCAATAGTTCTGCAGTGCCTTTAAGTTTTTTTATAATTAGAGTCCATTGCTTCAGAGTTTGTAGAATCCAAGGTTGGTTAATTTTTAACTTTTTTAGGTAGTTTTGACTCATGAATGGTAGGATACTCGATGACAGGCAACAGAGTGAGTTTTGTTCAATTGAGACCCACTGTGTTTCTATTTTATTGGTAATCCAGGCCAAAATAACACACAAGTGTGTTGCCCGGTAATACAGTTTAAAGTTAGGTAGTCCTAGACCTCCCCGTTTGTTACTGATCATTATTACTTTTAAGCGCACACTTGGCCTTCGGTTTTGCCAAATAAACTGTGACACAAGCTTTTTTTTACCCTTGTCCTGTTTGACATTGTGGCACTCAGAATTATTGTCTGAGTGTTGAGGTGATACCCAACAGATTTACATTCACAAGCAAAGCATTATGGCTGGCCTTAATGCTCCACTTGATATACAAATAAAACTTTATTAGAATTTGCTTTGAGTTTGTTTAAGGTGCAATGGCCATGGGGATGAAAAGACAAAGAAGAAAACAAAGCTAGAAAAGTGAGGGAAGGGGTAAAAGAGAAAGAAGGCGATAGGAGTAGAGGAGAGAGAGCGGTATAAAGAGAACACAAATCAACATCATTGACGTCTGCCTCTAGACCTGCGGAAAGAAAAAAAAAGACAAAAACGAGAAACCACAACAACAAAACAACATATACAGTATAATGATACTTATAACATCATTAGAAAGTCTTTTATATGGCACATGGTAATACAAGATGCATTTNAGAAGAAAACAAAGCTAGAAAAGTGAGGGAAGGGGTAAAAGAGAAAGAAGGCGATAGGAGTAGAGGAGAGAGAGCGGTATAAAGAGAACACAAATCAACATCATTGAAGTCTGCCTCTAGACCTGCGGAAAGAAAAAAAAAGACAAAAACGAGAAACCACAACAACAAAACAACATACTGTATACAGTATAATGATACTTATAACATCATTAGAAAGTCTTTTATATGGCACATGGTAATACAAGATGTATTTAGTGGCCACCACAACCCAACTGAGTGTGTATCTGATAAACACCTGAATCTAAACACCTGTGTGAGCATGCTAGTCACTATAAGGTTTCTCCATAATAATGTTCAATAGTGGATGTGGGGACCCACAGACCCGCCCCCACAGGACATGATGGTAACACAGGGAGGACCGGAGCCACAGACATACAGCGGCCCCCAAGCCCAGAGCCCCGGGAGTCTCCCGACAGACAGGGATAACTGCACCCCACCAGAGAGAAGCAGAGGGAAGCCCCGGGTGATCCGTAGCAACCACAATGCAGAAATCCCAGGAGGCTGCAGCAACGAGCCCACAGGCCCCGCTGGCAACCCGCCCCCCCAGAGTAGATCCGGCCATGGACCCCAAGTCCCGAGGTCATACCACCCCCAACAGAGGCTCGACAGAGCCAGGGCACCCAGGCCCCAGCAGGCAGCCACCAGGACAGGCCGGCACACACCCGATCACCCAGTCCAGATGCCGAGAGCCACCAATGCACCGGTGGCAGGGGGCCCGCCACCGGAGGGGGCGCAATAGGGGACGTAGACCCCACATTAAATGAGGGGCCCAAATCGATCCAAGAGAGGGGACCACCAAAAACTCAACCTGAGACATAAACAGGCACATACCGACAGCCCAACAGAACCTCTGTCAGGCTGACCATGCACCCCACCCACCCGACAGTGACCGCAAGCGGACCCCAGGCCAGGGGCCAGAGCAGCAGGGAGCTGTAGCTGAGGAAGGCCGGCCCATCACACCAAGAACCCCGCACCACAGGCCCAGAGAAGCCCTCGCACACTACCTACGCACACACATATAGCACCCCCCACCACGAATGTCACACAGGCCGGCCAGCCAGCAATCTGTCAGAGCGAAGTCACACTCCCGACCGCCACCCTACACCACCAACCGCTGACCTCAGAGCACGTGGTGGGATGTACAACTGTAGAAAAATAATTGAGATAGGCGGGGGCTAGACTGTTCAGCAATTTGTAGACATACAGGAGAATTTTTAAACTGGATTCAAAGATGAACCGGTAGCCAGTGCAGGGAGGCCAAGACTGGTGTAATGTGTTCTCTTTTGCCTGTACTGGTTAAAAATCAGGCTGCTGCGTTTTGGACCAGCTGTAATCGTGCAATGGTGGTCTGACTGATACCAAACAGAAGTGAATTGCAGTAATCAAGCCTAGATGTAATAAATGTGTGAATTACTGTCTCCAGGTTATTTTTGGACAATATGGGCTTCAGCTTAGACAGTTGCCTCAGCTGGAAAAAACGGGATTTAACAATCATGTTTACATGACTGTTGAGTTTCATGTAAGGGTCCATTATCACTCCCAGATTTGAGACTCTTTCTTTTTCAGACAGGGCTAGAGCAGAAAGGTTGATGCAGTGGTTCATGATTGTGTCATTGGGAGGGAACAACATGGCTTCAGACTTCTTTTCATTGAAACTTAAGAAATTTAAAGCCATCCAGTCCCTGATGTCAGCCAGGCAGTCGAGCAGAGGTTGAATAGATCATGTACCATTGTGTCGTAGGGGGAAGTAAATTTGACAGTCATTGGCGTAGAAGTGAAAAGGTATGTTGTGTTTCCGGAAAATAGCACCGAGTGGCAATAGGTATATGGAGAATAGGAGAGGACCCAGAATGGACCCCTATGGAACCCCCCATTTAAGTGCCGCCACTGCAGAACTAAATCGTTGATGGAAACACAAAAGGATCTGTCAGAGAGGTAGGATCTGAACTAATTGAGGGCTGACCCTGTGATGCCCACCCACTGCTCCAACCTAGCAATGAGGATCTCATGGTAAATGGTGTTGAAAGCGGATGTAAGGTCCAATAGGACAAGCAGCAAAGAGTCACCAGTGTCTGTTTATAAGAAGATGTCATAAAAAACCTTTAGTAGGGCAGTTTCATTGCTGTAGAGAGGTTTAAAGCCAGATTGGAATAAATCAAGGACAGCGTGATCCTTCAGGAGGCATTTCAACTAGGACTCGACTATTTTCTCTAGAAGTTTAGAAACAAATGGGAGTCTGGAGACAGGTCGGAAGTTAGATACTACTGAAGGGTCACGGTTTGGTTTTTTCAGGAGAGGTTGAACAGCAGCATTTTTTAATGTTTTTGGCACCACGCCATTGGATAAACTGCTATTTACAATAGCAAGAATGGAAGGACCTAGAGTAGGAAAAACCTCCTTTAGTAGCTGAGGGGGGACCACATCAAAGGGGGAACCAGATGGTTTCAGGCTGCACATGACCTGCTCTAGAGAAGAAGGGAGGTTACAAGACACCAAAAGTCTGAATTACCTTTAAGATGAAAGCAACAATTCTAATAGCTAAATAAAATTACCTCAAACATCTTGAGATTTCATACATGTCCTACGAGTACACAAGGAGTCCAAAGAATGGTCCTCACTTACAGGCAGTGAGTCAAAACAAATATTCTAAGAAAACATTAAGGACATTGTTTATAATAGAAGATTTTACTTTTTATGTAATTGAGCGTTTTAAATCTGTTGTGCAAACCAGGATACAGGATGGCTCTGTTGAAGTTTTCCTTCTCAGCAACCTGAGAAGACAGAGTTTGTGGAACGGGAAGGTAAGTCTAGCTAATCCCACAGCCTTTTGAATTAGAACATGTGATTTTTACAGATAACCTCCACTAAGCTAGAAGTCTGCCAAAGATACATACAGCATCTGAGTTTTGCATCATTGCACCTCTGGTTTCTGGGTTGACCGGATCAGATTTCATGTGTACAGGTTGACGCTGAAACTGGGTCAATGTGACTTTTCTAAGAACACCACTACTGAAACAACAAGCAGCACTTTTCAAAGAACTGTCAATGTGCTAAACAACAGCAAAGAACGGTCTCTATCTGAAACAACAGCAAAGAACTGTCACTAACTGAAACAACTGCAAAGAACTGTCATGAACTGAAGGCAACAGCAAAGAACCACCAGCCAAGAAAAGCAACAACAAACTGAATATGTACCATACTTGAACTTTTATATTTTCCAGAAGGGGGTCCTGGATTTTGTCAGCAATATCCAGTTCAGTCTCGCTGGATGCTGAGCTCACACAAGCTGAACAAGGTCTCCAAACAAAGAGAGAGAAAACCAAAGACAGAAAAGCTGGTGGTCCAACTGTCTAAAGTCACCAACAACAGCAGTCTGGAGGAGGTGTCAAACCCACATTTGATCTGTGATGGTCATCCAGTGACCTTAATGTCATGATCAAAATTGCAGTTTGCTCTGATAACAACACTCACATAAGCCAGACGTGCCAGAACATGTCACATGATAGGGTAGTACTGATGTGAGTTTGCTGGATTACTTGCCCTTTTTCCAATTACTCTGTGAAGAAATTTTTTTTATTAACTCAAAACCTTATATGAAGATGAATAATGCTGGCTTCTTCATACTTTTTGTTTTTACAAGTTACTGTACTATAGTTTCATGAGTCACAGGGACTCATTCACAAGAGAAACCGGTAATGTTTTCTAAAGTAAATAAATGCTCACCTTTGCCTTAAAGGAGCATTTTAGTTGGTCTGGTTTGCTACAAGGGATGCTTATTAGTTAATGGTTAATTTTTTAGAAGGAAATGAGATAAGAACTTGTTTCCCATTTAGCTTTATGCTTTTAAAACCTAGATTGGAAATTGGCAGTAGGCCTGTTACAACTAAACTATTTTATTTTTATATTTCTGAAATATAGCAACACATTATCTTTTCAATTGCCTAGGTGAAACAGTGTGGAAATCTGTTTCAAAGGGGGGAGGTTGAAAACTGTTCCTAGAAATAACAAATAAAAATACTTTTTTGGAGGCTCATACTAATAATAATAATAACAACTCATAAACAGGAAACATCTCATACAATGATTAGATCATTAGTTATTCATAGGTTTTTATATTCAAAACAAACAACAAAATGCCAATCATAAGCCTAAGACATTTACCCACCATCTGCTCCCTAACAGGTCTCTCTTGAAAATGTGTTTTCATGGCTCAATGAGACTACCTGGATAAATAAAGGGTTAAAAAATTTAAAGGATCATTTAAGATAACCACATTGAAATTTTTGTATATACAGTATCCGTTTAACAACAATGTTTCTTTTTCGCCTGTTGAAATGTATGTTTAACAGATCCAAAAAGGGGGACGCCCCTAGACACAGGTTCCCTGGACAGCAGGATCAAAACACACAAACCTGAAGTGGATCTGATCAAAGGTTAATTAGAAAGGTAGTGGTTCTGTATTTTTAAACACAATTGACTTGACTTGACTGGACTTGACTTACATAATTTAATTGGGCTAATAAAGGTTTCATGAGCAAGGTATTTTTAACCACATGTTTTACTATGTTTTGTCAAAGTCAAGTCAAAGTCAACTTTATTGTCAAAACTGCAATATGTACAGGACATACATAGGATTGAAATTGCATTTCTCTCTGTCTCTCGGTGCAACAGTAAACATTTAAACACTAAAACACTAAAACATTTAATAAACATAAGCATAAAATGAAATAATAAAAGTGTAATACTGTCCTGAGTTTTTGCATAGTAGTTTTTGCATAGTAGTAGTATGAAAGTATGAAAAGTTACACCAACACTAAAACACTAAACATTTAATAAACATAAGCATAAAATGAAATAACAAAAGTGTAATACTGTCCTGAGTTTTTTGCATAGTAGTATAAAAGTGTAAAAAGTGTTTGTTTATTGTTTATTGTTTAAGGAAATTCTACCATTGCTGTTCATTGTTCTTTAGTTTTAGCAGGTCGCTTTCGTAAATGAGCCCATGAGGTTCAAAAGATTTACCTGACTAAATAAAGGTTGAATGAATGAATGAATGAAAAAAAAGTATATCTATAAAATAAAATGAAAGTTCTGGAATTGACATTTATAATAGAGTGACAAAGCAGCATATGAAGTTTATGTACACAGTATATGTACCTGTATGAGGTAGTTGATATTGGTATAGAGGTAAAGTGGCATATGCAATAAGGCTAGTAAAAAATATATATATCAGCAGTAGTGTAGATATAAAAAGTAGTGTAAATGTAAACAGTAGTAATAAATGTAAACAGTAGTATTGAATGAAAACAGTAGTAATAAATGTAAACAGTGAATGTAAACAGTAGTATGACTATAGGCAGTAATGTAATGCAAACATTAGTGCGAATATAAGAAGTAGTGCAAACTGAATGAGCACATGACCGTGAGTTGAGTGAATAACCCGTTTTGATGACACAGAGTCCAGTGTTAAAATCTTTGTGTTGTGTGGTGGTGTGTGAAAGTTTTTTGTGATTAAGGCAGTACAAGTGGGAGGGAGGGCAGAGCAGGCAGAGAGTTTAGCATCCTGACTGCCTGATGAACAGAGCTGTCATTTAGTCTGCTGGTTCGAGCCTGGAGACTCCTCAGTCTCCTCCCTGAAGGCAACAGGCTGAAGCAGCTGTGTAGTGGGTGTGTGGGATCACCTGCCATGCAGAGGGCTTTCCGAGTGAGGCGGTTGCTGTGTAAGTCCTGTAGTGAGGGGAAGGAGGTGCCGACAATCTTCTCAGCTGCTCTCACGATGCGCTGGAGGCTCTTGCGGCAGGATGCAGTACATGCACCAAACCACACAGTGATGCAGCTGGTCAGGACACTTTCTATGGCACCTCTGTAGAAGGTGCACATGATGGGGGTTGAAGCTCCAGCCCTTTTCAGCTTGCGGAGAAAGTAGAGGCGCTGGTGAGCCTTCTTGACCAGTGATGCAGTGTTCCTGCTCCAGGACAGGTCCTCTGAGACGTGCACTCCCAGGAACTTGGTGCTGTCCACTCTCTCCACTGTGGTGCTGTTGATGGTCAGAGGGGCATGTTGGGCATCCCTCTTCCTGAAGTCCACAACAATCTCCTTTGTCTTCTCCACGTTGAGAGTGAGATTGTTGTGTCCGCACCACAAGGCCAGGCGGCTCACCTCGTTCCTGTAGTCCGTCTCATCGTTGTTGCTGATGAGACCTACCACTGTTGTGTCGTCCGCAAACTTGATGAAGTGGTTGGAGCTGTATGATGGTGTGCAGTCGTGTGTTAGCAGGGTGAATAGAAGGGGGCTCAGCACACATCCTTGTGGGGCTCCTGTATTCAATGTGATGGTGCTGGATGTGTTATTCCTGACCCGTACTGCCTGTGGTCTCCCGGTCAGGAAGTCTAGCAGCCAGTTACACATTGAGGTGTTCAGTCCCAGACTGTCCAGTTTAAGGATGAGCTGTTGGGGGATGATGGTGTTGAATGCTGAGCTGAAGTCGATGAACAACATTCTGACATAGGAGTCTTTCGTGTCCAGATGTGTGAGAGCTGTGTGGAGGGCAGAGGAGATGGCATCGTCGGTTGAGCGATTAGGTCGGTATGCAAATTGGAAGGGATCCAGGGAGGCAGGGAGGACAGATGTGATGCTTTTCATGACTAGCCGTTCAAAGCACTTCATCAGGATGGGGGTGAGTGCTACTGGGCGATAGTCATTGAGGCATGCGGGCGTTGCCTTCTTTGGGACAGGGATGATGGTGGTGGCTTTGAAACAGGTGGGGACGATGGCCTGGCTCAGTGAGATGTTAAAGATGTCCGTGAAGACCGCTGCGAGTTCCCCTGCACAGTCCTTCAGCACACGACCAGGTATGTTGTCAGGACCAGAGGCCTTCCGGGCGTTAATCTTGATAAATGATCGCCTTACGCTGTCTGAGGACAGCGCCAGCACCTGGCCATCAGGAGAGGGGGGGAGTTTATGTGCAGGTGTGCTGTTACTTGCCTCAAACCGAGCAAAGAACTCATTCAGTTCATTCAGCGTAGAGGTTGAGCTGTCACAGGTCTGGGGGGGTGGTTTGTAGTTTGTGATGGTCTGTATTCCCTGCCACAGACTGCGTGTATCCTTGCTGTCCTTGAAACGGTGAGCTATTTTCCTGGAATACTGCTTCTTGGCCTTTCTGATGCCCCGATCCAGGTTCTTTCTGGCTGCCCTCAGGCCCACCTGATCTCCCGCTTTGAAGGCAGCATTCCTGGCTCTCAGGAGTCTGTAAACCTCAGCTGTCAGCCATGGCTTCTGATTAGCCCGAACAGTGATGGTCTTGAGGTTAGTTACATCATCAATGCACTTGGTGATGTATGAACATACAGTGTCTGAGTACTCCTGGAGACATAAGTTGTTGTTTGTGGTAGCAGCTTCTTTGAACATACCCCAATCTGTGGTGTCAAAACAGTCCTGGAGTGCCTCTGAAGACCCCTCTGGCCACACTCGTATCTGCTTGCGGACTGGTTTTGTGACTTTCACCAGTGGCCTGTATGCTGGCTTTAGCATAACACAGATATGGTCAGAAGCACCAATGTGGGGGAGGGGGAGGGCTCTGTAGGCATTTTTCATGGTGGTGTAAACTTGGTCCAGTGTGTTGTTTCCTCTTGTTGCAAAGTTTATGTTTCTGTATGTTTTTGGAAATACACTCTTTAAATCTGCTTGGTTGAAATCACCAGCCGTGATGAGAAAAGCATCAGGATGGGCTGTTTGCTGCTCACTGATGTGCAGATATAGTTCATTCAGCGCCTCACCTCTAACTTTGCTGTTGGAGCTTGGAGGAATATATACAGCAACAATCATAACAGCTGTAAATTCCCTCGGTAAATAAAACGGTCTGCATTTAATAGTCATAAACTCCACTAAAGGTGAGCAGTGTTTGTGGACCACAGCAGCATCCAGGCACCATGCTTTGTTGATGTAAACACACAGCCCCCCTCCCCGTGTCTTACCTCCCTCGAGGGTTTGGTCTGCTCTGTAGCATGTTAGCTGCCCTAGCTGAACAGCATGGTCCGGAACGTTGTTGTTGAGCCACGTTTCCGTGAATACAAACACACATCAGTCTCTCACATCTTCCACATGTACTGCATTACATCCTTAACACTAATTTGACTAAGGCTGCGCTTTTTTGCGCAAGGGAACTTGGCTTCCAAATCCCCCGGTCCCTTTCAGTGGGCTATATAATGTCGATTCACATGCTAATGACCCTGCTAATGACCCATTAATTCTACACCTACACCCCCCCACCCCCTACCCCTCAGTCCAAAATCCTTGGACCCAGTGCAAGCCTTGTATAACACATAAGCATTTATCGCTGCCAGGTCAAGCATGTTGTAGAACACGGCAATGGGCCGCACCGTATATAAATGTGCAATCTGGTCCATTATACCGGTATGTCAGTTGACCTCAGGTCATGTGACCTGTGTTGGTCCGTCAGTTTACCTCAGGTCATGTGACCTGAGTTGGTCCGTCAGTTGACTTCATGTCGTGTGACCTGTGTTGTTTTGTCAGTTGACCTCAGGTCATGTGACCAGTGTTGGTCCGTCACTTGACCTCAGGTCATGTGACCTGTGTCGGTCCGTCAGTTGACCTCAGGTCATATGACCTATGTCGGTCCATCAGTTGACCTCAGGTCATGTGACCAGTGTTGGTCCGTCACTTGACCTCAGGTCATGTGACCTGTGTCGGTCCGTCAGTTGACCTCAGGTCATGTGACCTATGTCGGTCCATCAGTTGACCTCAGGTCATGTGACCAGTGTCGGTCCGTCAGTTGACTTCATGTCGTGTGACCTGTGTCATTTTGTCAGTTGACCTCAGGTCATGTGACCTGTGTTGGTCCGTCACTTGACTTCAGGTCATGTGACCTGTGTCGGTCCGTCAGTTGACCTCATGTCATGTGACCTGTCTGTCAGTTGACTTAATGTCGTGTGACCTATGTTGGTCTGTCACTTGACCTCAGGTCATGTGACCTGTGTTGGTCCGTTAGTTGACCTCATGTCATGTGACCTGTGTCGGTCCGTCAGTTGACCTTAGGTCATGTGACCTGTGTCGATCCATCAGTTGATCTCAGGTCATGTGACCTGTGTCGGTCCGTCAGTTGACCTCATGTCGTGTGACGAGTGTCGGTCCGTCAGTTGACTTCATGTCATGTGACCTGTGTCATTTTGTCAGTTGACCTCAGGTCATGTGACCAATGTTGGTCCGTCACTTGACTTCAGGTCATGTGACCTGTGTCGGTCCATCAGTTGACCTCATGTCATGTGACCTGTCTGTCAGTTGACTTCATGTCGTGTGACCTGTGTTGGTCCGTCACTTGACCTCAGGTCATGTGACCGGTGTTGGTCCGTTAGTTGACCTCACGACATGTGACCTGTGTTGGTCCGTCAGTTGACCTCATGCCATGTGACCTATGTCGGTACGTCAATTGACCTCATGTTGTGTGACCTATGTCGTTTTGTCAGTTGACCTCAGGTCATGTGATCTGTGTTGGTCTGTCAGTTGACTTCATGTCATGTGACCTGTGTCGGTCCGTCAGTAGACCTCAGGTCATGTGACCTGTGTCGTTGTGTCAGTTGACCTTAGGTCATGTGACCTGTGTTGGTACGTCAGTTGACCTCATGCTGTGTGACCAGTGTCGTTGTGTCAGTTGACCTCAGGTCATGTGACCTGTGTCGGTCTGTCAGTTGACTTCATCTCATGTGACCTGTGTCGTTTTGTCAGTTGACCTCAGGTCATGTGACCTGTGTTGGTCCGTCACTTTACCTCAGGTCATGTGACCTATGTCGGTCCATCAGTTGACCTCATGCCATGTGACCTATGTCGGTACGTCAATTGACATCAAGTTGTGTGACCTGTGTCGTTTTGTCAGTTGACCTCAGGTCATGTGACCTGTGTTGGTCCGTCAGTTGACTTCATGTCATGTGACCTGTGTCGTGTCAGTTGACCTCAGGTCATGTGACCTGTGTTGGTCCATCACATGACCTCAGGTCATGTGACCTGTGTCGGTCCGTCACTTGACTTCAGGTCATGTGACCTGTGTCGGTCCGTCAGTTGACCTCATGTCATGTGACCTGTCTGTCAGTTGACTTCATGTCGTGTGACCTGTGTTGGTCCGTCACTTGACCTCAGGTCATGTGACCTGTGTTGGTCCGTTAGTTGACCTCAGGTCATGTGACCTATGTCGGTCCGTCAGTTGACTTCATGTCATGTGACCTGTGTCGGTCCGTCAGGTGACGGACAACAATAGGTCAAGCATGTTGTAGAACACAGCAATGGGCCACCTGCATGTGTCAGAACGCACCGTATATACATGTGCCAAGGACAAGGAGAGAGACAGTACTTGTAAGCAAAATAATTTATTTGACAGAACATCAGGGTTATAGGATAATCAGCACAGCAGAATAAGACAATTGTATGCATAAACTTGTTCTGGAGCAGACAAAGCTTTCCGTTCAGTGGATGTCCCAAAATGTTCAACTGTGAGATAACTTCAGGGTCTGTTATGTGTGAATTGGTCAGGGCCTCTCTAAGGGGGGAAGTGCAACTTACTTACCTGGTGGAAACATTGGAATGCAGTCTGGTGTGGTGGGGGTGTCTGAGTTGTGAGCACGCATATTTATAACAAAAGGCAGTTAATGGCCTACTAATGGTTGAAGAGAAGGAGGGGGTTTGTCCTCAGGATCTTGAAAATTCAGTCATCCTAGTGTTAAGAGGTGCTCGTGACAGTGCATCAGCTATGATAAGGTGTTTTCCTGGTGTATACGTATATCAGTTCGAAATCATATCTCTGAATTTTCATCATCATTCATTGAATTCTTGGAGACATATTCAAATTCTTTCTCACAATTGTTACAAGTGGTCGATGATCCGTTTCTACAGTGAATGATGGTAAGCCATAAACATAACTGTGAAACCTCTCCAGTCCAAAAACTAATCCTAGACATTCTTTTTCAATCTGAGCATAACGACACTCTGCTTCTGTCATCGATCTGGATGAATAAGCAACTGGTTTCCACAAAATGACCCTCAGCTTGCAGTAACACAGCTCCTAATCCGTCCTTGGAAGCATCTGTTGACACCTTAATGCTCTTTGCTGGATCATAAAAGGTCAACACAGGTGAAGTAGTCAGTAGTTTTTTAAGGCTTTCCCACTCACAATCATGTTCATCAGCCCACTGAAAATAATTTTCTTTACACAAAAGTTGTCTAATACTGGATGTTCTAGCTGCAAGATTGGGAATAAATTTACCAACAAAGTTTATCATTCCCACGATGCGCTGTACTCAGTTTTATCTTTGGGTCTTGACATGTTAAGTATGGCATTTATTTTTTCCTGACTTGGCTGAATGCCCTGTACTGATAACTTATCTCCCAAAAATACAATTTCTTCAACTCCAAAAAGACATTTACTTTTGTTGAGTTTTAGTCCATGACTTTTAATGCGCTCTAACACTTTGACAAGCCTCTCATTGTGCTCTTGACAAGTAGAACCCCAGATTATGATGTCATCAACATACACTCGAACTCCTTCAAGTCCTTCAACAATCTGTTCCATTGCTCTGTGAAATATTTCAGATGCTGAGACTATTCCAAATGGTAGCCTCAAAAACAGTATCTGCCAAAAGGAGTATTGAAAGTACAATACTTGCTGCTACTTTCATCAAGTTTCAGCTGCAAAAACCTTGTGAAGCATCCAATTTTGTGAAATATCTTGCACCCGTCATTTCACTAGTAATTTCTTCATGTTTAGGTATCTGGTAATGCTCACGTTTAATGTTTTCATTCAAATCCTTTGGATCCATGCACAATCTCAGTTCTCCATTCTTTTTCTTCACATACACCATCAAGCTAACCCAATCTGTTGGTTCTTCAATTTTTTTAATCACTCCCAACATAGTCATGCGTTCAAGCTCTTTCTTCACTTCATCTCTTAATGGTGTAGGAATTCTTCAAGCTGGATGTATTACTGGTTTTGCATTTTCTTTTAACTGTATCTTATATGTAAAAGGTAGAACACCAAATCCTTTAAATACATCAGCATAGTTTTGCACTATAGAATCAACAGAGTAATGTTGCTTACTTACAGCTGCATCAATGCAATTCACTCTTTTCACCAACTGCAAGTTTTCACAGGCTTTGTCACCTAAAAGAGAGTCCAAACCATCACTAACTACAGAGAATAATAGATGATATGTTTTTCCTTTGACGGTCACTTTCAGTCTACACGTTCCCAAACACCTTATACTTTGTCCATTATAATCTTTGAGTGTGATTATTTTATTCTCTATTTTTGGCTTGACTTTCATTGTTTTAATGTCAAACATACTGATCAGGTTTGCTTCAGCACCAGTGTCCAATTTCATGTGAATAATAATGCCATTAATTTGCAACGGTGCTATCCATTTATCTTCTCGGATAACATGAATTGTTTCTTGTGGTTTATCTTCACAGTTTACCAAACCAATAAAAAATTTGTCACTCATATCAGTATCTTCATCTTCAACCATATTTACAGACCTTCCTCTTCTTTTTGAAAAGCACTGCTTGGCAAAATGTTTTTTCCCCCACACTGAGAACATTGATTTCCATACTCAGGACATCGTTTCAGCATATGTCGAGAACCACATCTCTTACAGTTGAACATCTCTTCATCCATGCGTTACACAGGTCGTTGTCCTCTGCGATGTTGTCCCCTGCTTGAAATTGCACCAACCACCACAGATTCACTGATGCTGGCCGGGTTGTCGTCTGCGTTGTTCAAAGTCCTCAGGTGCATCCGGGAGAGCTCACTTGCTTGGCAAATCTTTATAGCTCCTTCCAAGGTAAGCTCCATTTCTCTCAACAGCCTTTCTCGGATCTGCTTGTCTGCCACGCCGAACACTATCTGGTCACGAATCATGGAGTCTTTCAAGGTGCCAAAGTTACATGTCTGAGCTTTTAGCTTCAGATCAGTCAGAAAACTATCAAACGGTTCTTGTTGATGCTGCACACGAGATCGGAACACATATCTCTCGTATGTTTCATTTTTCTTTGGTGAACAGTGTCTATCAAAATAATCAAGCACATTCTCCAACTTGTCTTTGTCCTCTTCGTTATGAAAAACAAATGTGTTGTACACTTCAATGGCTTGTGAACCTGCTATCGTCAGCCGTAGTGCTACCTTTCTGCTGTCTGGCTCCTTATCCAGTCCCATGGCCTTCACATACAGCAGAAACTGTTGCTTGAAGTTCCTCCAACTGCTGTCAACAGTGCCACTCAGCTTCAAATTCTCTGGTGGCTTCAAAGAATCCTTCCAAAGAAGCTCTTCGACAACGTTGCAGAAAAGCAGAGCGAATATGGAAGCGCGACTGGCTTCATGTGTCCCAGGGAATACTGAGAGACTGTCTCTGTGATTATCAACATGCTGTTAAGCAGGCCAAGTCACAGTACCTCTCCAATTTAATCTCCACCAGCTCCAACCGGCCGAGGACGCTTTTCAGCACACTCCAGTCTGTTATCAATCCATCTGTCAATGTTCTGAAAACTGCCATACAGTCTACCTGCGATGACTTTCAGAGCTATTTTGTCAACAAAATAGACTATAAGGCAGAACATTGTCAGCCCATCAAACATTGTCCAATCATGTGCGTCTGCAATAACCACCGCTGTTTTTGACCAATTTGACCTGGTCTCATTGCCTAACCTCACCAAGGTGGTTCAGCAGATGAAACCAACTAACTGTTCTCTGGACATCATTCCCTCTAAAATGTTCAAACAATCCTTTGATGTAATTGGTCCTTGTGTTTTGTCATTTATTAACAGCTGTCTATCTTCAGGTTTTGTGCCATCTGCTTTCAAACACGCTGTGGTCAGGCCTCTTCTCAAAAAACCAGGCCTAGATCCTACAGCTCTCTCTAATTTCAGACCAGTTTCCCATCTGTCATTTCTATCAAAGGTCCTAGAAAAGATTGTTTTTATTCAACTTCAATCTTTTCTAGAGCTCAACAACCTGTTTGAAAAATTTCAGTCAGGTTTTCGAGCTCGTCACAGCACTGAATCTGCACTGCTCAAAGTACAGAATGACATTCTTCTGTCCCTGGATGCAAAAAACCCTGCTCTGCTGGTGATGTTAGACCTCTCAGCAGCTTTTGACACCGTCGACCATCAGGTACTAATCAACCGCTTGTCTCAGCTGGTTGGCCTCCAGGGAGCTGTGCTTGAGTGGTTCAAATCTTACCTGTCTGGGAGAACTTTTTCTGTCATGATAGGCGATCTGTCCTCCTCTTCATCAACCCCTCTGACCTCTGGCGTACCACAGGGATCTATTCTAGGGCCAGTCCTCTTCTCTCTTTACATGCTGCCATTAGGATCAATCATTGCACGTCATAACCTGTCTTTTCACATGTATGCAGACGATTTACAAATCTATCTGCCAGTCACTCCCAACCCCTCACTCAGTTCAAACACTCTTGTCAACTGCTTAAATGACATTAAGCACTGGCTCTCTCAAAACTTCCTCCACCTAAACACAGATAAAACTGAATGCATTTTATTTGGTGCACCTGGTGACACCAGCAACATCCTTCCCAGTCCCAGTGTTGGTTTTCCCCTCCCCCACTTCAACCCGGTGGTCAGAAATCTTGGAGTGCAGCTTGACTCCAACTTAAAGCTTGATAAACAGATCAGTTCTGTTGTCAAGACCAGCTTTTTCCAGCTCCGTCTGCTCTCCAAAGTCAAGTCATTTCTCAGCCGTGGTGATCTGGAGAAGGCCATCCATGCCTTTGTGACCTCCAGACTTGATTATTGTAATGCTTTGTATGTTGGTATTAATCAATCCTCCATCTCCCGTTTACAGCTTGTACAGAACTCTGCCGCGCGCTTTTTGACCAACACACGAAAATATGAACACATCACTCCTGTCCTGTCCTCTCTACACTGGCTCCCGGTTCAGTTCAGGATACAGTTCAAGCTGCTCCTGTTTGTTTTCAAAGCTCTGAATGGACTTGCTCCTCTGTACATCTCAGAACTTTTGAAAGCCCATCAGCCCGGCAGAGATTTACGCTCTGCCAGTCAACACCTGCTGGAGGTGCCTCGCTCAAGGTACAAACAATGGGGAGACCGGTCATTTTCTGTTGCCGGCCCAAAAGCCTGGAACAGCCTCCCCCTTGAGCTGCGTGCCACCTCTGATCTGACTCTGTTCAAAACCAGACTGAAGACCCACTTGTTCAAAAAAGCTTTCAGTGTGTAACTTTTATTACTTTTGGTATTTTAATATGTAGCATTTTTTATTTCCATTGCCTTTTTATTTCCACTTGTTCAAAAAAGCTTTCAGTGTGTAACTTTTATTACTTGTGTTATTTTAGTATGTAGCATTTTTTATTTCCATTGCCTTCTTTTATTGCTGTTGTTTCTTATTCTATTTTCATTGATTTATTGTTCCAGTTTATTCATCTTTTTATCCTGTTAAGCACCTTGGTCAATGCAAGGCATTGTAGGAAGGTGCTATACAAATAAAGTTTATTATTATTATTATTATAATCCATGTTCCTCACTTGTTAGTGATCCAAACCGTTTACTTTACTCCTGACACCATGTTGTGTTCCGTTTAATACCACCAAGAGAGTCCAGCATGTTGTTTGAACCATAGACATTATATTAGTAGACCAAGCATAGCCTGCTCCGGCGCAGGATTTAGGGCAGCCATCTTGGCGCTGTCACCCTTGTACTTTGCTGCATACAAACTAACAGAAAATGCCTCACCACTTCTTTGAAATAAGATCAATAATAGTGAGTGTAACATTTTTTCTGAATGCTCAGCTTAAGAAGGCAACAAGGCTCCTTAGTTTCAACTGTTGCCTTTTTATTTTTGCTTTGTTATAACAGTTATGTGCAGTTCAGTCAGTACAAAATAACTTCAATAAACTCACTAAATCACAGTATATGAATAAAATAACATGGACCTCATTCAGACAATGTTTTTGTGTACACACTCCCAGATATCACGTTTTTGTTTTAAAGGTTTCCAAAAGATAAATATATGTATATATATATATATTATATGTATTATATATATATATATATATATATATATATATATATGTATATATATATATATATATATATATATATATATATATATATATATATATATATATATATATATATATATATATATATACAGGGAACCCTCGAGTTACGTCAGGGATCCGGACCTACGGGTGTGACTTAGGTCGATTCTGTCGTATCTCGCGGACCAAAAACACGTGCCTGTCGTAGGTCCGCATTTCTGACGTAGGTCGAGGCTATACCGTTAACGGAGCGCCGCACACACATTTAACGGCATGAGAATGAACAAGCGGACATCCTGTGCCATAAACATGCACAGAACTTTATTTACAAACACTTAGATAACACATTATACCACACATTCATCCATAAACACACAAAACCAGTACAGCATGTACAGGTACAGTACTGTAATGTTTTTTTCAGCACAGACAAAGCATACAAAATACAAATCTCTTCCTGAACAGTTCTCAGCCATAATCTGCAAATGAGTTCAACCATGAAACATGAACACTTCTCTTTGAGCAGCAGCTGTTAACATCAAAATGCAGCAAATGATAAGGAACTCCCATGCACCAATCATGCACCAAATCAGCCAAATCATCAGAAACATGTTGCAACCATCATGTTTTTGAAACCAGTGCAGTCCATGTGGTGTTTGTGTGCAGTCCATGTGCATGAAAAAGTCCATGAACTCTAAAAAAGCTAGAAGCAGCAGAAAAAGGAAACAAGGAAACAAAATGTCCTTACTTTGACTGAAGTGTAGGTAGACACTGATGTTTTTCTCAAGTTCAAACCTGGATCAGATGGAACTGCTTAGCCAGTGCTCAACCATGAATCAACCATGAACACTCAAGGCACTGTAGCCCTCCCCCACCTTGCCGCTTGCCGTAATGACGCACTTTTTTTGCCGTATCTCGATTACATACTTATAATGTATTTCTGTCGTAAGTCCGTTTTTTCGGTCGTATGTCGACGGCATTCTTTCAAAGAGGCCTGTCGTAAGTCTGCGTTGCCGTAGGTCGCAGGTGTCGTAACTCGAGGGTTTCCTGTATATATATATATATATATATATATATATATATATATATACAGGGAACCCCCGTGTTACGAACGAGATCGGGACCTGAGAACGGTTCGCAGCTCGATCCGTTCGTAGGTAGGGGGTGAAAATTATATTTAAAAAAAAAAATTATTCATTCATTCATTCATTCAACCTTTATTTATCATGCTAACGGAGCGCGCGCACACATTTAAGCATGTAAAGTAGTGTACTGTAA
>JBBPBX010062225.1:7426-20892 GCA_038048925.1 Garcialebias charrua | reverse complement strand
ACCACTGTCCCTCCTCTGGACATGTCCAAACCACTGTCCCTCCTCTGGACATGTCCAAACCACTGTCCCTCCTCTGGACATGTCCAAACCACTGTCCCTCCTCTGGACATGTCCAAACCACTGTCCCTCCTCTGGACATGTTCAAACCACTGTCCCTCCTCTGGACATGTCCAAACCACTGTCCCTCCTCTGGACATGTCCAAACCACTGTCCCTCCTCTGGACATGTCCAAACCACTGTCCCTCCTCTGGACATGTCCAAACCACTGTCCCTCCTCTGGACATGTCAAACCACTGTCCCTCCTCTGGACATGTCCAAACCACTGTCCCTCCTCTGGACATGTTCAAACCACTGTCCCTCCTCTGGACATGTCCAAACCACTGTCCCTCCTCTGGACATGTCCAAACCACTGTCCCTCCTCTGGACATGTCCAAACCACTGTCCCTCCTCTGGACATGTTCAAACCACTGTCCCTCCTCTGGACATGTTCAAACCACTGTCCCTCCTCTGGACATGTTCAAACCACTGTCCCTCCTCTGGACATGTTCAAACCACTGTCCCTCCTCTGGACATGTCCAAACCACTGTCCCTCCTCTGGACATGTCCAAACCACTGTCCCTCCTCTGGACATGTCCAAACCACTGTCCCTCCTCTGGACATGTCCAAACCACTGTCCCTCCTCTGGACATGTCCAAACCACTGTCCCTCCTCTGGACATGTCCAAACCACTGTCCCTCCTCTGGACATGTCCAAACCACTGTCCCTCCTCTGGACATGTCCAAACCACTGTCCCTCCTCTGGACATGTCCAAACCACTGTCCCTCCTCTGGACATGTCCAAACCACTGTCCCTCCTCTGGACATGTCCAAACCACTGTCCCTCCTCTGGACATGTCCAAACCACTGTCCCTCCTCTGGACATGTCCAAACCACTGTCCCTCCTCTGGACATGTCCAAACCACTGTCCCTCCTCTGGACATGTCCAAACCACTGTCCCTCCTCTGGACATGTCCAAACCACTGTCCCTCCTCTGGACATGTCCAAACCACTGTCCCTCCTCTGGACATGTCCAAACCACTGTCCCTCCTCTGGACATGTCCAAACCACTGTCCCTCCTCTGGACATGTCCAAACCACTGTCCCTCCTCTGGACATGTCCAAACCACTGTCCCTCCTCTGGACATGTCCAAACCACTGTCCCTCCTCTGGACATGTCCAAACCACTGTCCCTCCTCTGGACATGTCCAAACCACTGTCCCTCCTCTGGACATGTCCAAACCACTGTCCCTCCTCTGGACATGTCCAAACCACTGTCCCTCCTCTGGACATGTCCAAACCACTGTCCCTCCTCTGGACATGTCCAAACCACTGTCCCTCCTCTGGACATGTCCAAACCACTGTCCCTCCTCTGGACATGTCCAAACCACTGTCCCTCCTCTGGACATGTCCAAACCACTGTCCCTCCTCTGGACATGTCCAAACCACTGTCCCTCCTCTGGACATGTCCAAACCACTGTCCCTCCTCTGGACATGTCCAAACCACTGTCCCTCCTCTGGACATGTCCAAACCACTGTCCCTCCTCTGGACATGTCCAAACCACTGTCCCTCCTCTGGACATGTCCAAACCACTGTCCCTCCTCTGGACATGTCCAAACCACTGTCCCTCCTCTGGACATGTCCAAACCACTGTCCCTCCTCTGGACATGTCCAAACCACTGTCCCTCCTCTGGACATGTTCAAACCACTGTCCCTCCTCTGGACATGTCCAAACCACTGTCCCTCCTCTGGACATGTCCAAACCACTGTCCCTCCTCTGGACATGTTCAAACCACTGTACCTTGTCTGGACATGTCCAAACCACTGTACCTCCTCTGGACATGTCCAAACCACTGTACCTTGTCTGGACATGTTCAAACCATTGTACCTTGTCTGGACATGTCCAAACCACTGTACCTTGTCTGGACATGTTCAAACCACTGTACCTTGTCTGGACATGTTCAAACCATTGTACCTTGTCTGGACATGTCCAAACCACTGTACCTCCTCTGGACATGTCCAAACCACTGTACCTTGTCTGGACATGTTCAAACCACTGTACCTTGTCTGGACATGTCCAAACCACTGTACCTCCTCTGGACATGTCCAAACCACTGTACCTTGTCTGGACATGTTCAAACCACTGTACCTTGTCTGGACATGTCCAAACCACTGTACCTCCTCTGGACATGTCCAAACCACTGTACCTTGTCTGGACATGTTCAAACCACTGTACCTCCTCTGGACATGTCCAAACCACTGTCCCTCCTCTGGACATGTCCAAACCACTGTACCTCCTCTGGACATGTCCAAACCACTGTCCCTCCTCTGGACATGTCCAAACCACTGTACCTCCTCTGGACATGTCCAAACCACTGTCCCTCCTCTGGACATGTCCAAACCACTGTCCCTCCTCTGGACATGTCCAAACCACTGTCCCTCCTCTGGACATGTCCAAACCACTGTCCCTCCTCTGGACATGTCCAAACCACTGTCCCTCCTCTGGACATGTCCAAACCACTGTCCCTCCTCTGGACATGTCCAAACCACTGTCCCTCCTCTGGACATGTCCAAACCACTGTCCCTCCTCTGGACATGTCCAAACCACTGTCCCTCCTCTGGACATGTCCAAACCACTGTCCCTCCTCTGGACATGTCCAAACCACTGTCCCTCCTCTGGACATGTCCAAACCACTGTCCCTCCTCTGGACATGTCCAAACCACTGTCCCTCCTCTGGACATGTCCAAACCACTGTCCCTCCTCTGGACATGTCCAAACCACTGTCCCTCCTCTGGACATGTCCAAACCACTGTCCCTCCTCTGGACATGTCCAAACCACTGTCCCTCCTCTGGACATGTCCAAACCACTGTCCCTCCTCTGGACATGTCCAAACCACTGTCCCTCCTCTGGACATGTCCAAACCACTGTCCCTCCTCTGGACATGTCCAAACCACTGTCCCTCCTCTGGACATGTCCAAACCACTGTCCCTCCTCTGGACATGTCCAAACCACTGTACCTCCTCTGGACATGTTCAAACCACTGTACCTTGTCTGGACATGTCCAAACCACTGTACCTCCTCTGGACATGTCCAAACCACTGTACCTTGTCTGGACATGTCCAAACCACTGTACCTCCTCTGGACATGTTCAAACCACTGTACCTTGTCTGGACATGTCCAAACCACTGTACCTCCTCTGGACATGTTCAAACCACTGTACCTTGTCTGGACATGTCCAAACCACTGTCCCTCCTCTGGACATGTCCAAACCACTGTCCCTCCTCTGGACATGTCCAAACCACTGTACCTCCTCTGGACATGTCCAAACCACTGTACCTCCTCTGGACATGTTCAAACCACTGTACCTTGTCTGGACATGTTCAAACCACTGTACCTCCTCTGGACATGTTCAAACCACTGTACCTCCTCTGGACATGTTCAAACCACTGTACCTTGTCTGGACATGTTCAAACCACTGTACCTTGTCTGGACATGTCCAAACCACTGTACCTCCTCTGGACATGTTCAAACCACTGTACCTTGTCTGGACATGTTCAAACCACTGTACCTTGTCTGGACATGTCCAAACCACTGTACCTCCTCTGGACATGTCCAAACCACTGTACCTTGTCTGGACATGTTCAAACCATTGTACCTTGTCTGGACATGTCCAAACCACTGTACCTTGTCTGGACATGTTCAAACCACTGTACCTTGTCTGGACATGTTCAAACCATTGTACCTTGTCTGGACATGTCCAAACCACTGTCCCTCCTCTGGACATGTCCAAACCACTGTACCTTGTCTGGACATGTTCAAACCACTGTACCTTGTCTGGACATGTCCAAACCACTGTACCTTGTCTGGACATGTTCAAACCACTGTACCTTGTCTGGACATGTCCAAACCACTGTACCTCCTCTGGACATGTCCAAACCACTGTACCTTGTCTGGACATGTTCAAACCACTGTACCTCCTCTGGACATGTTCAAACCACTGTACCTTGTCTGGACATGTTCAAACCACTGTACCTTGTCTGGACATGTCCAAACCACTGTACCTCCTCTGGACATGTCCAAACCACTGTACCTTGTCTGGACATGTTCAAACCACTGTACCTTGTCTGGACATGTCCAAACCACTGTCCCTCCTCTGGACATGTCCAAACCACTGTCCCTCCTCTGGACATGTCCAAACCACTGTCCCTCCTCTGGACATGTTCAAACCACTGTCCCTCCTCTGGACATGTCCAAACCACTGTCCCTCCTCTGGACATGTCCAAACCACTGTCCCTCCTCTGGACATGTCCAAACCACTGTCCCTCCTCTGGACATGTCCAAACCACTGTCCCTCCTCTGGACATGTCCAAACCACTGTCCCTCCTCTGGACATGTCCAAACCACTGTCCCTCCTCTGGACATGTCCAAACCACTGTCCCTCCTCTGGACATGTCCAAACCACTGTCCCTCCTCTGGACATGTCCAAACCACTGTCCCTCCTCTGGACATGTCCAAACCACTGTCCCTCCTCTGGACATGTCCAAACCACTGTCCCTCCTCTGGACATGTCCAAACCACTGTCCCTCCTCTGGACATGTCCAAACCACTGTCCCTCCTCTGGACATGTCCAAACCACTGTCCCTCCTCTGGACATGTCCAAACCACTGTCCCTCCTCTGGACATGTCCAAACCACTGTCCCTCCTCTGGACATGTCCAAACCACTGTCCCTCCTCTGGACATGTCCAAACCACTGTCCCTCCTCTGGACATGTCCAAACCACTGTCCCTCCTCTGGACATGTCCAAACCACTGTCCCTCCTCTGGACATGTCCAAACCACTGTCCCTCCTCTGGACATGTCCAAACCACTGTCCCTCCTCTGGACATGTCCAAACCACTGTCCCTCCTCTGGACATGTCCAAACCACTGTCCCTCCTCTGGACATGTCCAAACCACTGTCCCTCCTCTGGACATGTCCAAACCACTGTCCCTCCTCTGGACATGTCCAAACCACTGTCCCTCCTCTGGACATGTCCAAACCACTGTCCCTCCTCTGGACATGTCCAAACCACTGTCCCTCCTCTGGACATGTCCAAACCACTGTCCCTCCTCTGGACATGTCCAAACCACTGTCCCTCCTCTGGACATGTCCAAACCACTGTACCTCCTCTGGACATGTCCAAACCACTGTACCTTGTCTGGACATGTCCAAACCACTGTACCTCCTCTGGACATGTCCAAACCACTGTACCTTGTCTGGACATGTCCAAACCACTGTACCTCCTCTGGACATGTTCAAACCACTGTACCTTGTCTGGACATGTCCAAACCACTGTACCTCCTCTGGACATGTCCAAACCACTGTCCCTCCTCTGGACATGTCCAAACCACTGTACCTCCTCTGGACATGTCCAAACCACTGTACCTTGTCTGGACATGTCCAAACCACTGTACCTCCTCTGGACATGTCCAAACCACTGTACCTCCTCTGGACATGTCCAAACCACTGTACCTCCTCTGGACATGTCCAAACCACTGTACCTTGTCTGGACATGTCCAAACCACTGTACCTCCTCTGGACATGTCCAAACCACTGTACCTCCTCTGGACATGTCCAAACCACTGTACCTCCTCTGGACATGTCCAAACCACTGTACCTCCTCTGGACATGTCCAAACCACTGTACCTCCTCTGGACATGTCCAAACCACTGTACCTCCTCTGGACATGTCCAAACCACTGTCCCTCCTCTGGACATGTCCAAACCACTGTACCTCCTCTGGACATGTCCAAACCACTGTACCTCCTCTGGACATGTCCAAACCACTGTACCTCCTCTGGACATGTCCAAACCACTGTACCTCCTCTGGACATGTCCAAACCACTGTACCTCCTCTGGACATGTCCAAACCACTGTACCTCCTCTGGACATGTCCAAACCACTGTCCCTCCTCTGGACATGTCCAAACCACTGTCCCTCCTCTGGACATGTCCAAACCACTGTCCCTCCTCTGGACATGTCCAAACCACTGTCCCTCCTCTGGACATGTCCAAACCACTGTCCCTCCTCTGGACATGTCCAAACCACTGTCCCTCCTCTGGACATGTCCAAACCACTGTCCCTCCTCTGGACATGTCCAAACCACTGTCCCTCCTCTGGACATGTCCAAACCACTGTCCCTCCTCTGGACATGTCCAAACCACTGTCCCTCCTCTGGACATGTCCAAACCACTGTCCCTCCTCTGGACATGTCCAAACCACTGTCCCTCCTCTGGACATGTCCAAACCACTGTCCCTCCTCTGGACATGTCCAAACCACTGTCCCTCCTCTGGACATGTCCAAACCACTGTCCCTCCTCTGGACATGTCCAAACCACTGTCCCTCCTCTGGACATGTCCAAACCACTGTCCCTCCTCTGGACATGTCCAAACCACTGTCCCTCCTCTGGACATGTCCAAACCACTGTCCCTCCTCTGGACATGTCCAAACCACTGTCCCTCCTCTGGACATGTCCAAACCACTGTCCCTCCTCTGGACATGTCCAAACCACTGTCCCTCCTCTGGACATGTCCAAACCACTGTCCCTCCTCTGGACATGTCCAAACCACTGTACCTCCTCTGGACATGTTCAAACCACTGTACCTTGTCTGGACATGTCCAAACCACTGTCCCTCCTCTGGACATGTCCAAACCACTGTCCCTCCACTGGACATGTCCAAACCATTGCATTGAAACAGTCAAATTCTAAAAAAGTTAAGTCTGGGCAGCACGGTGGCACAACTGGTAGAGCTGCTGCCTCTCAGCGAGAAGGTTGCCAGTTCAAATCCCGGTCCGGGGCCTTTCTGGGTGGAGTTTGCATGTTCTCCCCGTGCATGCGTGGGTTTCCTCCGGGTACTCCGGTTTCCTCCCACAGACCAAAAAACATGCTTGTTAGGCTGATTGGTGACTCTAAATTGACCCTAGGTGTGAGTGTGAGAGTGGATGGTTGTTTGGTGTGAGTGAGACAGGTCCCTAAATGAGTCCCCGTGACTCAACGAGGCTAACCTGTATAAATAAAGGTTGAATGAATGAATGAACTGGTCAGTCAATCTCAGTTTTAGGTGTGGGTAGATGTTTTTATTTAATAAAAATAAAAAAAAATAAAAAATCATTTACCGTATTTCCGGCCTATAAGTCACACCTTTTGCCTAATTTGCATGCCCTGCGACTTATAGGAAGAAGCGACATATTTAGAGATTTTTCCCCATATTTATAGACCAATTTTTGGCTCAGATATGACAGTTTCCATTCATTCTGACAAAAAAAGTGGAGCAGTACCACTTTCGGCCGCTAGGGGCGCAGTATCACTTTCGGCCGCTAGGGTCCACCGACCGTTCCCAGCTCATGTGTCCGACAGCAGACTCATCTGGTCAAACTCACTCTGTCGCAGCACGGCCTCCTGCTCTCTGGAGGTCTGAACTACTGTTAGCTCGGTGTTTGACTGTTAGCAAAATAGATCAAGAACCACAAGACAGATTTTACCATACCATACCATACCATACCATTTTATTTATAAAGCACTTTAAACAGGAACAAGTCCACACCAAAGTGCTGAACAAACAAACACGCAACAGGCACCACAGACAATGAAGTATTTTGCTGAAACTTACAGAAAGTAATCACTGGATGGACATTTACAACCTATTAGCTGTAGGAGATGTTTGAGTTCAAATTCGATTTATTTATAATTTATTTTCACAGCGCACATGCACTTTTGGAAGACCGTCACACATCTTGCTATAATTTTCAGCAAACAAATAATTGTTTTTAAGTGTTAATCTTATTAAAGTCCTACGGTGCATGCTCCTGTGGCTATTTCCAGGTTGTCACCGCTGAAGCGTAACATACGCGACGCGTCAGCGGTGATGCATAATAGATGCGACGTATACGGCGGTGCAACACGTTTATGGATTTTTCCACTTTATTGGACATAATTGGACTGATGCGACTTATAGGGCGGAAAGTACGGTACACTTTATTTATACAGTCTCACTGAGCCACGAGAACTTATTTTCTTTTTTTTGTAATTAAAGTTTTTTTATTAATTTTTTGGAACATGTACATAAAATAAACATAAAAACATTTTTTTTTTAATATTAAAAAGAAAAAAACAAAAACAAAATAAAGAACATAAAGCTGGTGCACCCCCCTACCTCTATTCCCCACCCCCAGATAACAGTAGATTACAGGTGGAGTGATACATTTAAAAAAATTAAGAAAACATTTCTGTAAATACTGTACTGTAATTGGTGTGATTCAAAAGTCCAGAAAATCGAGAAACAAACAAACAAACAAAAAAAAAAACGTAAGACAAAGCAGTATCATTTTAGGTCATTGTTACACTTTTTAGTGAGTCCCAAAAACTGTCCCAATCTTTGTCTCTGCTCCCTTTCAAGTTACTGAGCATGACCTCATAAGAAGCTGCGTCAGTCATTGATTTAATCCAGTCATTGATTTCAGGACGCTTTATGGTCTTCCAATGTTTTAGATGATCCTGGATGCTGTCACAAGACAGACCATAATAACTGAAAGGGCTCCTTTGGAAATGTCCGGCATTTGAGATCTATCTCCCAGTAAACACAATTCTGGGGTCCGGGGAACTTCTGAGCCAAACCAGGCACTCAGAATCTTCAAGACTTCAATCCATAAAGGTGTAATCAGAGAACATTCCCAAAAACAGTGTAAATATGTCCCCACCTCTTTTTTATATTTCCAACACAAATTGTCCGTCATTAGTTTCATTCTGTGCAATCTGGTAGGAGTATGATAATATCTATGCAACACTTTATACTGTATGAATTTATTTCGGGCTTCTTTCACATATTTACCACTCCCTGATAGGACCTCCAGCCATTCTTCCTTTGTGTACTCGATTTTCAAATCTCTTTCCCAAATAAGTTTGATATTTAATGATTCACCACTCAAACTACAACTTAAAAGTTTATAAAACTGAGAGGTCGTGTGGCGATCACGTGGCAACCTAATAAAATCTAAAATCTTATTTTCCACACTGTCGACTGGACGACTGAGAATCTTCACCAGCATATTCCACACTGTCTTTGATTTTGGAGGTCACACAGTGTCTCATCAGTAAATATTTCCATAGGTTTGCTCTGCCTTCCAATTCAAATGTACGAGTCAAATCCTCATAGGACATAAATTGTCCATCTTTATACGAGAACTCATTTTCAAGAAAGAACTGTTTGGGGCGCAGATGGTGAGGGTTAAGGGCCTTGCTCAGGGGCCCAGAGTGGGGCAAATGAGGGTGGAGGCAGGTGTGGGTGTTTCACCTTTTCCACCTACCGTACATTTTTTTATGTTGTCGGTACCAGGGCTTGAACGGGCGATCTTCCGATCACAGGCCCACCGTCTCTAACCTCTGCACCACCACTCCCCCAAGACAGATGTGAGGGTGGGATTTCTCCAATATATTTAGACAGGACAGTTTTTCATGCGACACAACCTCGACCTGCGGGAGGAAGAACAAAGGCGACAAGTTTGTGCACAAAAAAATTAATAAATGCATGAGCACAACTAAAAAATTAATTTTAAGCAACATATAACTGATTTTTATCAGAGAAAATGTAACACAATTTGCTAAATTTGTGCGGTGAGTGTTTCAGAAAATTATTGTCTGCCTCATTATTATGTATCAAATCTGGAAGAACTGAATTATTGTCTTTTTGTAAAACACTCAGTAGAGCACATTTGTGGCCCTCAGTCCGTTTACTGCTATATAACATAAACAAAATCATATACTGTAGTCTGTTTGTTGAATAGAAAACAAAGTGCTTTCTTGTGATTACTGGGTTATGCTTTATTTATCCTGTAATATTTCTAGGCTTTTGAAGATTACAGTATATTCCTTGTTTTACACCAACAGCAAAGCAAGTGGATTTACCAAAGAATTAAAATGCATCTTTTTAAATAAAATACTGTATCAAAGTTCATGCTGAATAATCCAGGTAAAAGATCCAGTTATTTAGTCAGGTCATCTGGACAGTTTCTTTATGTTGTTGAGAGATGTTTCGCCCTCCATCCGAAGGGCTTCATCAGTCTGAGGAGTCACAAGCAAACTGTTTTCCCCACCAAGCAGTACACAACCAGTTTGCTATGTGTTGATTTGTGTAATGCAACGATTCATGAAGGTTTTGCCTCATATTGGTTCAGTAATGTGTTTGTTTTTTAGTTCTCATGGCGAGGAGGCCAGTGGAGGGGCTCGAGTTCTGCTAATGACAAAACAAGCCGGGGAATGATCTAATGTTTTGGCAGTAAACTGCTTTAATTAACTAATTCAGGATGGACTCAGCTCTAAGGAGAGGCGTGTTTTTCCCTTCTTTATTCCACATGCGTGCACGCAGAGGAGGATGCAACCTTTGCCACACTGGCTGGTTCCCACGAGGACAACAGTACCGTAGTTTTTTTTCTCCTCAGAAACAAATGTTTCCTCCAAGCTCTTTTATTTATTTATTTATTTATTCATTCATTCATTTATTTGTTAAAACGGAACAAGAAGCTAAAAGTCTGGATAAGTGTTGATAAGAAGGAGAGAGAATATCCCACACATCAAAGAGCAGCCAGAGGCAACCTGACAGGCATAGCACAAATTAACTGTGAATGTTTACTTCAAATGGAGTCATAAAAAATTTGGGTTTTCTTTTCCCCCATTTTATTAAAATTAAACTTAACCTCTGTTATCTGACTCATTTGTCTTGAGAAGGAAAGAACACACTCAAAATGATGATAAGTGAGGAATACAGTAGTCAGGGTCATCAATTCTTTTCTGAATAAATGTACTTTCAAGACCAATTTAAAATATTACAAAAAAGTCCAGCTGCTTGGCAAAATAAAAAAAGACTGAACAGAGACAAGGAGAAAAATACTTTTTAATTGTGCTTCTTTATTTTTGTTGCCAAAGTTACAAGAAGTACTGTATTTCATGTCTACAATAAAAACTAGAGAAATTGCATTTTCTGGAAATATGCAGTGATTTCTAAATGGCATGTAAAGAAGCTAAAATAAGTTCCTATAAGAGGCCAAACGCAAGTTAAAAACCAAAAGGTAAAAGTAGCAAAAAAGCTAGCTGAAAGCTAATGTAGCAAATAGTTTACGAGTAGCAAAACAGTAGCAAAAAGCTGAAGTCTAAAAGTAGAAAAAAGCTAGCTAAAAGCTAAATGTATTAGCCTGGTTAAAACCAGACCCTTGTCCTTCACTTCGCTTCGGACTAGGGTCTGGACTTTCTGTTATAGAGAACGATTCTATCTGGGGCGCCTGGGAGCAGATGGTGGGATTAAGAGCCTTGCTCAAGAACCCAAAGTGGGTCAAATGAAGGTGGAGGCAGGTGTGAGTGTTTCACCTTTTCCACCAACATTTTGATGTTGTCGGTTCGGGGAGTTGATCCGGCGATCTTCCGATCATAGTCCCACCTACTACAAACTCTGTGCCACTGCTCCCTAGAAACTCAAAGTAGCATAAGAAGACAAAAATAGAGCAAAGTTCTCTACAATACAGGTAATCCCCGACTTACGAGCGAGTTCCGTTCCTACGACTATCGCGTAAAACGAAAATCTCGTACGTCGGAACACGAAACACGTGTTCTCATAAGTCCGGATTTTCTGTCGTAAGTCGGAAAATTTATGCTAGCGCTACTACGAACACTCGTTTTTCAACACAAACCTTCATACTAGTTCATAAACATGCTCAGAAACTTGTTTACAAACGGTTAGCTAACTTTCATCTAAAAACACATAAAAGTGCTGTATTTTTTATGTTCTTTACAAATTTACTGTTCGTTAGTGAGCTCGTAAGTCCGGAACCTCGTATGTCGGTGTGCTCATAAGTCGGGGATTACCTGTACTTTAAAAAAAAAAAAAAATTTTTTTTAAGAAATATAAATAAATCTTGATACACTTGTACAGGGGAAATAATATTACTGTATACAGTATACTTAAAAAATATTAGGTTGCTGTTTTTGGTTTTGGTTGGAGTGTTTAAAACTGAGGTCTAACAAATGAAACCTTCATGTCCTGGAAGCAGCAACAGAAAAGCAACATTTTGTTGAGATCAGTGTTGAAGTCAGAATTGAGGGGGAGATCTGCAGCTCTATATTTGTCCCAAACAAACCCTGCATGATCGTGACTCGAACAGAGGTGTGCCTATACGAAGCTTGGCAGCTGCTCGTTGTTCAGCTTATGTAACGGTCTTTTTACGTCTGCTGCTTGAGCTCTTGGCATCAAACACATCTTAAATACACAAACTCAAGTGAAACAGCTCGAAGCCCTTTGTTCATAAAATCGTGTTTATCATTGAATTCACGAGCAGTTTGTTTCCTGATTCCCACCACAAAAACAACAGTAACGTGTTCCAGAGCCCATCGAACAGCAGGGCGCTGCTGGTGTTTAACCTTCTCCGGTTTATAGTCTTCACTTCCAGTGGAGCAGCAGGAAGCACAGAGGTGCTCAGACTCTGACCTTCCGCTCGTTGGACTTCAGAGAGGAGGAAATCGTTCGAAGGAGTTTAGTCACAGAGGTTGTAATATACGGTAAAACGAGGAGGGAGCTGTTACGGTACTTGGGCCTTCATTGGTTTATTCAGGAATGTTTTGGAGCCTTTGTCTCCTTCAAGAAGTCAACTTCCATAGAAAGTCATGTCTGAGATGCTCAGTGTCGGTAATGTGCTCAAAACGAGCGGCTTCAAATGTTATCAGTCCATTAAAAGGCCGTTATTAGTTGTTATCAATTATCATCCCCATATGGTGAAACTGTCCCACCTACCTCCTAGTAGGGTTAAAGGTACGTTATTATCGTTATTGTCGCTGTTAATAGGCAGCGTCTCGCTGGGGCAAACCAGGAAGTGTCTTTTTTTTCCAGCTTATCCACGTTATTCCTGAGGGGGTTACTGTTGAAGCGATTATGGGACTTACTTCCATTTCACACCGGAAGTAGAAGTTCTGCACTGTCTCCTTCGTTGTTTACTTGTTAATCTGTACGCGTCGTTGAAGTTCTGTTTTCTGTTATTTCGAGCTAATATTGTCGCGAAGATGTCCTTGTGGAGCTCGGGTACCTGTTGCGCTGTTCGTGGCTGTACGAATAATCAGACGAAGCTGCATTTGTGGCTGCAACTAGTGTGTGTTGAACATGCTCCGAAAACAAAAACCCGCATCCTTCTTTGTGGCTGGGCTACGAGAAACCACCTGAAAAAAGACACCGTATCCTCCAGAGGATCGAGAAAACCAGGTTTGATTTAAGAGACAGCCTTTAGTTTATGATTTTATGTGGTCAGTGATTAAATTATACTAATATTTTCGTTCATAACTGGCAAATAAACACACGCACCTATATTTGTATGCTGTGTGTGCGTTTATTTATATATATATATATATATATATGTA
>JBBPBX010062224.1:0-10486 GCA_038048925.1 Garcialebias charrua | reverse complement strand
ACAGGTGCACTTGTTGGGTGTGTGATCCTCAACAGGTGCACTTGTTGGGTGTGTGATCCCCAGATTTTCTTTAATCACACAAAAATCTGCTGAAACTGACTTGTTCTCAGAAACAGCTCCGGTCACCAACTTTTCACTGGAGAAATAGTAAATAGTAAATCTCATGTGAATAGTAATTTGAAGCGCTTCTCTAGGTTTAACTGAGTCAACTGTTTACACTGAAATGAAGCGACGTCGCTGTAATCAGTCTGATTGAGGGATTCTTTGCCTTGTTTCTCTCATTTTATTGTTGGAACACCTGCAGGTTGTGAATTATCTGCAAGTCGCACAAATGATGACGCCACACTGTGCACACAGTTTGCACATTTACACAGGTTGACTTTAAAGTACGAGACACATCCTAAATCTATTTATTACTCGCAGATGATGCAAAGCACTGTACGTTGTATAGTCAGAGTCAGAGTCAGAGAGAATTTATTGTCATTTGCACCGCATGTAGTACATGTGTTGAAAACGAGATTATGTACACAGGGTCCCAGTTACATCCAACAACAAATGCAAGAGAAAAACAATAATAACATCTAGGATTAACTAAGAGAGACATCAGCTAGTAATACACTAAGCCCTAATGTAGTAGAAAAACATCATTATAAACAGCAGCACGAACATGAGCAGATGGTCACAGATGAACGCAGCAACAAGAAACAGATCAGCATCAGCATGATGTGACATTTTGCAGTGTTTATTCTTATTATTTATTTATTCATGAGTCTAACAGCCTCAGGGTAGAAGCTGTTCCTCAGTCTAGTGGTTCTACATTTGATGCTCCTCAACCTCCGTCCTGAGGGGAGTGGGCAAAGAGTGAGTGTGCTGGGTGAGTGAGGTCTTTCATGATGCAGGTGGCTCTTTTCCTGCATCTGGAGGTGTAAATGTCTGTGATGGTGGGGAGACTGACTCCAACATCTTCTGTGCAGCCTTCACCACTCTCTGTAGAGCTTTCCTCTCTTCAACTGTGCAGCCTCCATGCCACACGTTGATGCTGGAGCACAGGACGCTCTCCACTGCACACCTGTAGAACGAGGTGAGAACTGGGCTGCTCAGACCAGCTCGTCTCAGCCGTCTGAGGAAGTAGAGTCTCTGATGACCTTTCTTGATCAGGCTGGTGGTGTTGTTGCTCCAGCTGAGGTTATCATTCATGTGTACACCCAGGTATTTGTAGCTGGAGACCACCTCCACCGCAGATCCACCTATATACAGTGGGGTGTGGGTGTGTTTGTTCCTTCTGAAGTCCACAATCATCTCCTTCGTCTTCTTCACATTCATGTGAAGGTTGTTCTCTTTGCACCAGCTCTCCA
The DNA here is from genome assembly GCA_038048925.1 of Garcialebias charrua. Classification (NCBI taxonomy): domain Eukaryota; kingdom Metazoa; phylum Chordata; class Actinopteri; order Cyprinodontiformes; family Rivulidae; genus Garcialebias; species Garcialebias charrua. Next base: position 9,131 of record JBBPBX010062224.1, on the reverse strand, counting down.
GATGTTCCACCTCCTGTCTGTAGCTGGATTCATCATTATCTGTGATGCATCCCACCACAGCTGTATCATCTGCAAACTTAACAATATGACAGCCTGGATGTGTGGCTGTACAATCATATGTGAGCAGAGTAAACAGAAGAGGGCTCAGCACACATCCCTGAGGAGAGCCAGTACTGATGGTTAATGGTGGAGGCAGTGGTTTTTTTAATGTTTATTTTAAGAATGCATCTATAATAAAACCTGAAAATAACTGAACTGCATGATTGAATGTATTGTATCATTTGAAAGCTACAATAATATTAAAATTAAAAGACTGCATCTTGGACTATTCTGCAACTGCAAGTATATAAATTATTAGTAGAGGCAGATCGATGTAGTGGAAGTGGGTGTGTATTTCTGTGTCTGTGTTTCGAGTGGCGCCACGTTGCAGTGGAGTGGTTTCTTGCAGAGGAAATGGAGTAATGAGATGATGAGCATGTGCAGCTATTTGTTTCTGAACAAACATGAGAGTTTTGTGAACTATGTAAGCAGAGAGATGAAAGGCCAAATATATTATATCCATACAGCAGACGTAAAGTATCCAGAGAAGACAGCTTGCTGTTTGTGTGTCTTTGTGCCCGATCATGACCTCTACACCTTGGTCTTTATTGTTGCCCGTGGCGAAAGCCTGCTGCTTCAATTTTACATGTATGAATTAAACATGGAGGGAAGGTGAAGGTGAGACATAGATTTCACTAAGAGGAAGGAGTGCATTGCTATTTTTGAAAATAAACAGACAAAAATAATGTTTTACATTTATTTAATACATTTACAGATACTTATAAAGTATGAAACATAAGAAAATCAACCATCAAAAGGGTTATTCTGAACTGTCATTACAATTGGGGTTGTTTAAAAGAGTTTTTGCAGATATGTTGTTCTAAAATGCAGGTCCACACTCAATGTAAACAAAGCGCTGGACTGAATCTGCCACGACTTGAGTCACATGACTGACCTACACATGAACCTGGCTGTAGTGTGTGTAGATGTACACATACAGCTGGTCAATTTAACCTTGGACCTTTATTCAGTCATTTTGGCTGTTTCCATAGATAAACATGGCAGCTGGCACAGTCACAGATTTTGCTTATAAGGTTTTCATTTAAGGACGCATTAGCCATCGCAATGAGAAAAATAATGTTGTGTTTTTTTTTTTCTAAATTAGAAATGAGTCCATTTAATTTTTTACTGGAGTTGTTACCAGATTCCTGTTGTAAATAGTAACAGCTGGAACTGGGAACACCACAAAATGATGCATGTTAGTGATACTGCTGTGTTGCTCGAACAGAAGGCTGATCAATTATTAATTTTTCTTGCTTAGCAGGTGATGTGAACCCAGGGAGTTGTGTTACATGCAGTAGGGCTGCTGAATGATCCATTCATAACTCTGAGTTCACACGCAAGTGCTTCTGTCATGAGCAGGGCTCTGCAACCTTTACGATCAAAAGAGCCATTTCTTTGTTCACTAAATTAAACGTGTCCGGAGCCACAACACCGGCCACAACTGGGATTCTCTCAACTGGTGGCCCATTGTTGGGGGGCGCTTTTCTGGGTGATTTTATCAAACTAAAAATATCTAATGACTTTTAACATTTATTGCTATTTTTACATTCTAAGACAAAATAAAAGTCAAAATTCATGTAAAGAAGGAAAAAATATTTAGTTTTTGCCCAGTTTCTAAAAACTAAAACAATAAACTATGCATTCTTATGTGATTTTTTAAATTGTAGAAAAATTATGCAGCCTACTTTGAAGAATTGAAGCAAAAAGTGAAAGTAAGTGTGTTTTACCCAATGTAATGTTTCTAGTAATCATATACAGGGAACCCGCGACGCGAGTTACGAACGAGTTCCGGACCTAAGGACCGTTCGCAGCTCGATTCTGTCGCAGCTCGGGGGTGAAAATAACGTCTTGTTCGTAGGTCCTGGTTTCGTTCGTACGTCGCGGAAATAACGCTAACGGAGCCCCGCACACACATTTATCGGCATGAGACTGAACAAGCGGACATACTGGGCCATAAACATGCACAGAACTTTATTTACAAACACTTATCTAACACATTACACCACACATTCATCCATAAACACACACGGTAACTGTACAGCATGTACAGTAGTGTGCAGTAATGTTAAACAGTGCTATTCAGCACAGCACATTCAATGGCCAAGATGGTGTAGTGGCAGAGAATCGGACTTGTTATCCGAAGGACCCAGGTTCGAACCCCGGCCACGGCACGCCATCTTGGGGTGTCTATGAGTGCACATCTATTTCCCCAGCTCCCCGAGCGCGACTACGCTGCTCACTGCACCACCTGGTGGTGGTTGGGTTAAATGCAGAAGACCAATTTCGTCTGTCAAGTATGGGAACATACACAGATGACAAATGTGACAAATTATTAATTATTATTATTATTATTAATACTGTAAAATTATTACAGAATAAAATAACTAATTAATACAGAATAAATAAAACTATAATTTCTTACTTTAAGATGGTCAAAGCCGACATCTTAGGTTGCCATGCGTTGATTTTGTCGGGCCGAGCAGCGCGGCGGCTCGGCGAGCGAACCACGGCAGCTGCTCGAGGCCTGTGTTAGCTTCTGCTAGCTGCGTGTTAGCCAGGCCATGAGCTGGTGTTCGCGCGGCGGTGCGGCGCATGACAGAGCGATCGGTGATCGATCCGCGGCTGCTGCTCCAGGCTGAGACGTCCACAGAGTTCACAGAGCGATTCCAGCCAGTAATTTATCCATATGAGGCAATCCTGGAACAAACACAGTGCTCACAGCCAGCTGCCGGGACAACAGAACTACCTAAAATGGCTGCCGGGGCATTTCCTGGAACGGCCGGAAGTTGCGCAATTATGATAAAAACTTATCATTTTTATTAAAAGTATTATTTATAAAGCCTTTAAAACAACCACAGCTGCAACAAAGTGCTGTACACATGAAATTAAGAACATTTAAACACACACAAAAAAACAATGGTTTTTTTTTTTTTCAATTTCATATTTTTATTAAATTATTAAATATGATACGTTCGTAGGGCCGGGTGGCCGTAGGTCGCGGGCGCCATAGGTCGGGGGTTACCTGTATTAGCTAAATAAATTAAAGGAAAACTACTAAAATTTGCCCTTTTAGTTGTTATAACAACTAATAAAATTCAGTTTTATGTTAGTTTTGGTCAAAGTTTGAAAGAGCCGCTGCAGAGTGACCAAAGAGCCACATGTGGCTCCAGAGCCACAGGTTGCAGACCCCTGGTCATGAGCATTCTTTATTTCCTCGAGGCTTCCCACCTATCTGTTGGTAAAAAACATGTCCAAAAACATGCAGTTAGGTTGATTGGTAACTTGAAATTGACCCTGGGTGTGAGCGAGACAGGTCCCTCTTGTAGATGAGTCCCCGTGGCTCAACGAGGTTAGCCTGTATAAATAAAGGTTGAATGAATGGGAGAATTAATATATAACCACATGGACACCCCACCGGATGAAAACATCTATTGTTTCTGTCAGTGTAATGCTACAATATGAAAAATAAAGTTAAATTAATATTTTTGGAACCCTTAAACAGTTTCTTCTTTCTTTGCTCGTGTCGGATCTTTAGCAGTGATACAGTTAATTTACAAACACCTCCTTTGTGCGCATCATTTATTTGTACGTGTCCCTCTAACGTTTCTGGATGTTTGTGTGTTTGTGCAGCTTGAAAACCAGGATTGTGTGAGAACTCTGCTGAAAAGGACAGAGGCAGAGCTGAACGTGCGTGTGTCAGATGCCCTGAGGAAACAGGAGGACCCTCTGCAGAGACAGCGCCTCCTTGTGGAGGAGGAGAGACTCAAATACCTCAACGAGGAGGAGCTCATCATCCAGCAGCTCCAGTTAGTCTTTTATCAAGACCATAGTAATTGTTTAATCAGTGCATATTCAAGTGTTGGTAAGCATGGAAGGATGCATGAGCGTGCATTGTTTCATAGCAATACATGTAAATGCATGCACATTTCCCTTATCGATGCAAACACTTTGTACAGTTAGTTTTACATATTTTCTTTCTGTGTTTGATACAGGAAATGTTCATATCTGTTTTCCAGTTAGATGACTAATAAGGTGACTCAGTGCTGGAAATAAATTAACTGTAATTAAGCGTGGCGTTGAGCAAGATGCTCATTAAGATCTGAGTTTCTTGGCTGTTTGGCCACTAATTACAGTGACTGTGAAAACGAGAGCTGACAGCTACCTGGAGATTTAATAACCCGATAAGTTGCCTCAGCCTCGCATGTGAAAATGTTCGTTGTGTGACGCTTGTCGCCCAGCTGCCGAAAGGCGGGCAATAATCAACTTAGAAAACACAGAAATGGTTTTAACTCTTGACAGTTTTATAGATATTAAGCTAAAATTTGGTGTGGTGGTAGCTGAGAGTCATCTTCAACACAAACTCCAGATGTTAACAGAGTTTTCAAGACGTCGCAGTGTCTCACAGGGCACCATTTACAAAATGTATAAAACAGCTGTAACTCAATGGCTTTTCATTATAAGAGGATTTTAGTTTAGCACTTAACAAGGAGGTGAGTAATATGTAACCTTTCAAATTATATTTATTTAGTTCATTATAATATTATGGGCTGTTGCACATGATTCTGACCAGACTAGCTTTGCACTAAACAAGTTTCCTCATTTTAAGTTGACTTACAACTGTATTCAGAAAAAAAATCATATGGGGATATATTAAATATGGATGCATGATATTGGATTTTTGGCCGATATCCGATATGCCAATATGTTAAAACTTATTTGTCCGATAACTGATACCAATAATGATATTTTTTCCTAGACCTACTTACAGCGACTACAGAGCTGTCGCTGCTGTGGAATTAAAATACTACATTGTTCTGCATGGTCTTTGTCAAGTTGGCTGTTACAAAATGCAGATGTTGAAAATGATGCAACACTTCAACTTAATAATAATAATAATAATAATAATAATAATAAAATCAATTTATACCACACTTTTCATGAATAAAATCTCAAAGTGCTACAACAATAAAACAAGTGATAAAATCAAGAAAAATCAATAATGATATCAACTAAGATTAAAGACAGAATCATGTGGAGGCAGAATAGGCCTGCTTAAAAAATAAATAAATAGCTGTATATAAATTGATTGTGTTTAATAACAAATTTATTCATGACATTTACTCTCTGACACAATGACAACACTCAACAGTGCAAATTTTCACAAATCTAAACTCAACTTGTTCACAAGTGACAAGTGAAAAGTGCATAAGTAGTAGTGCATTAATAGATGTACTTGACAGTTTCTTTAATTAAAAATTAACTTAAAACACAAGTCTTTTATATCAGTGAGGTTTTTTTTTTTGGTGGAATGATCGATGTCTGATATTTAACTTTATCACCAATATCATTCGATAATATTGTGCATTCTTAATATTATAGCAGCTTCTTACTTGAGTTTTAGTTTGTAAAATGCTCACTCCTCCAGTTCAGCTGTTTCATTCTAGTCGACTGAGACTCGCTGGCAGAGGATTAACAGAAACTTGAACAACAGTTCTTTTAAAGTGCGGCAGAGGAATCCCTGGTGCTCAGCCGTCTGTTTGTTCCACCTCAGTGACCTGGAGAAGTCGGTGGAGGAGATCCAGAAGGAGTCGTCTGTCAACCACAAGCTGGTGACGGTGCAGGAGCTGGAGGAGAAGTCTAATGTTCTGAGGAAGCTGGGAGAAACTCTCACGGAGCTGAAAAGTGAGTCACGCGGGAACATCTTCTGTGCATGGCGTTCAGCAGAAAACAGTTGTTTACTCGAGTAGACAGTTTATTATCCAGTAATTACTCACAGAGACACTGATTATCTGTTAGTCCCCCACAGCCAGTCGGCTGCATTTAATCACATGAACTCACTGACCATGTTCAGTTGTTTGAACATGTTCAGTTTTATTACAGCAAAAAGCTTTCGTCCTGGAAGAATTCATCCAGTAACTGGAGCTTGGATGTTTTTCCTGCAGATCAGTTCCCGAGCCTGCAGAGTAGAATGCGGGTGGTGCTGCGGGTGGAGGTAGAAGCCGTCAAATTCCTTAAAGAAGAACCGCACAGACTTGACGCCCTGTTAAAACGCTGCAAGACCATAACCGACACTCTTGCCACGATGCGCAAGTAAGAACCAGCTCTGACAGAAACGCCAGTAAATCCAAGGTCCGTCTGCGTTGCTGCTCTTCAGTTGAGGAGGCGCGTTGACTTCTGATGGGCTGCAGACGCTGAGAAGCTTCAACCAAACTGCTCAATACAGAGAAAGATGGATTGGTTGGTTCATTAAGATCCAAGCAAGCTATTTAAATTAACAGCTATTAAAACTAGAGAAATTGCATTTCCTGCAAAAATGCAGTGTGAATGCTTATTGCTGAAGAAGTTGTATAGCTGAAATTAGCTAAAAACTTGCTGAATTGTAGCTGAAATTGAAGAACAAGTCTAGATTAGCAGAATAAAGAATAAAAAACACAGATTTCCTGAAATAGTTTTAAATAATCAGAAATTAACAACAACAAAAAAATTTGCTGAAAAAGTTTAAATTAGCAACAAAAAATACCAGCTGAAAATACAGAAAGAAGCTTAAACTACTAGAAGGAAGTGAAAAGAGCTGAAATAAGCTTTAAAATTGTGCATCCATCCATCCATCCATCCATCTTCTTCCGCTTATCCGGGGTCGGGTCGCGGGGGTAGCAGCCTAAGTAGGGAGGCCCAGACTTCCCTCTCCCCAGCCACTTGGAGCAGAAAATTGTAAAATTGTGCAATTAGCTGAAAAAGTGAAAATAGCATAAAACAGCTAAATAGTAGCTGAAATAGCAGGAAAAGCTAAAACTAGCAGAAGAAAGCTGAAATGAGCATAACAAGCTAAAATTAGCAGAAATAATTCAATTAAGTGATAAGTAGCAAAAAAAAGGCCAAAAAAAGTTAGCAGAAAAGGTATGACAAGCTTAAATTAGCAGAAGAAAGCAGAATTTTTTTTTGTGCAATTAGGCTGATAGAAGCAGAAATAAGAAAAAAAAGGAAATTATCTGAAAAAGGCTAAAATTTGCACACACAAATAATTAGCTGAAAAGCAGCAAAAAAGGCAGAAAGGAGCTTAAATTACAAGGAGGAAGTGGAGAGAGTGCAATTTAGCTGAATTAAGTTGAAAAACATTGAAACAAGTGCAAAAAATGTGGATTTAGCTGAAAAAACTGAAATTAGCATAAAATAGCTAAATAGTAGCTGCAATAGCAGAAAAATGCTTAAACTTGCAGAAACAAGCTGAAAGGAGCAGAAATAAGTTAGAAGAAGCACAAAAATGTTGTAGTTAGCAAAAAGAATCAGAAAGGAGCACAAAACAGCTGAAAGTAGCTGAAAATATGTTGAAAGAAGCTGAAGCAGGACAAAATGTGAAAGGAGCATCAAAAGGTTTTCAACACATCTAAAGATGTGACGGATGTAAAACGAGCTCAATTCGTTTTCTGGGAGGTAAAGTTAAAATGTGTCTTCCATCTTTCACCAGACAAGCAAACGAAGGCATATGGAAGAAACAAGACAACTTCTCCAACCCTTTATCAAAGCACAACGATGACTTGCAAAAGTTTCCTGTCTTTGACATGACCACCAGCCCGCCGCTCAGCATCAACGACCTCGGGGGAGGGAACAGCCTTTCTAACTGGAGCCCTCACTCCAGTCTCAGTCGAGGTCTCAGCAACTCTCCTGGCTCTCACAAGGACAATCATCCTCCCGTTCCCCACAAGGGCAAAGCTCTGGAGGAGCTGGAGCGCCGGGCTGCTGCCGACAAAGCCTTGTCCATGGAAGTCCGACTGGTAGGACTGGTTCCTCATTTTTATCTTTTGATAACAGAATACACATCAACAGTAACATGTAAATCAGACTGGTTGGTTTGCTGTAACTGTGCAGGCAGCAGAGCGGGACTGGGAGGAGAAGCGGGCCAGTCTCACCCAGTACAGTGCCCAGGACATCAACCGGCTGCTGGAGGAGACCCAGGCTGAGTTGATGAAGGCCATTCCTGACCTGGACTTTGCTGCCAAGCACATCAAGCCTTCATCCAACGTGCCATCAACCCAGAACCCCCAAAGTGGAGCAGCAGCCCCAGAGCACCGCTCCAACAAGCCCCAGCACAAGCTTTCTGCTAAAGAGGGGGGGTCCAGGCGTGGCTCTGGTAACATTCAAAGTCCTCATGTTCATTATCAAATTTTAAACAGTTCTGTTTCTGAATTTTGGATTCTAAACATGTTCTTCTTTATTTTCCAGACGAGCTGACAGTACCTCGATATCGCACAGAGAAACCCTCCAAGTCTCCCCCACCTCCACCACCCAGGCGCAGTTTCCCCTCGTCTCCAGGAGTCACCACCCGCAGCGGAGAGCCACTTCTTCCTGGAAAAAGCATAAAGGTAACAATTTAAAATTGACAATTTTTTACAAAAACAAATTCAACAAATGGCACGTTTGCTGTTGAACAACTTTTTAAGCTTTTGCTAATTCACAAATCGACAAAAAAAATACTGTTCCAAGTTTATATATTATGTTAATTTGTTAATTTAAATAGCATTTTTGACATATAAATAAATGGTGAGGTGTACATTCTGTGCGTAGCTTTAGATAAGATATTAACTAGGGATGCACAAATTGGGTTTTTGGCCGATATCTGATATGCCAATATGTTAAAACTTATTTGGCCGATAAACAATACCAATATTATTTTCTTAGACCTACTTACAGAAACTACGTACATACTTTCTCTGCTGTGGAATTAAAATACTACATTATTCTGCATGGTCTTTGTCAATTTGGCCTGTTACCAAATGCAGATGCCAAAAAGGCTGAAAATGATGCAACACTTCAAGTTGGATTATGTTTAATGTCAAATTTATTCATGACATTTACTCTCTCTATCCACCTTATTCCTGGGGGTGTCACTGTAGAAGCAATTATGTGTCTTACTTCCGTTTGACCCCGGAAGTAGAATTTCTGCATTGGCTCCTCGTTGTTTTCTTGCTAATCTGTACACGTCGTTGAAGTTCTGTTTTATGTTATTTTGAGCTAATATTGTCATGAAGATG
>JBBPBX010062223.1:0-20892 GCA_038048925.1 Garcialebias charrua | reverse complement strand
TGTGATCAGAGAAACCAATTTCTGAGAGCTTATGACAGAAGATGTTCTGATCCACAGTGTCAAAAGCTTTAGACAGGTCTAAGAAAAGTGCAGCACAATAGTCCTTAGCATCCAATGCTTCAAAAACATCATTCAGAACCTTCAGAGAAGCAGTTGTTGTGCTGTGTTTTTTCCTGAAACCAGATTGATGTAGAGGTAAGATGTTAAATGATGTTAAATGATAGCTTACCAAAAGTAATAAAAGTTACACACTGGAAGCTTATTTGAACAAGTGGAAATAAAAAGGCAATGGAAATAAAAAATGCTACATACTAAAATACCAAAAGTAATAAAAGTTACACACTGAAAGCTTTTTTGAACAAGTGGGTCTTCAGTCTGGTTTTGAACAGAGTCAGATCAGAGGTGGCACGCAGCTCAAGGGGGAGACTGTTCCAGGCTTTTGGGCCGGCAACAGAAAATGACCGGTCTCCCCATTGTTTGTACCTTGAGCGAGGCACCTCCAGCAGGTGTTGACTGGCAGATCGTAAAGCTCTGCTGGGCTGATGGACTTTCAAAAGTTCTGAGATGTACAGAGGAGCAAGTCCATTCAGAGCTTTGAAAACAAACAGGAGCAGCTTGAACTGTATCCTGAACTGAACCGGGAGCCAGTGTAGAGAGGACAGGACAGGAGTGATGTGTTCATATTTTCGTGTGTTGGTCAAAAAGCGCGCGGCAGAGTTCTGTACAAGCTGTAAACGGGAGATGGAGGATTGATTAATACCAACATACAAAGCATTACAATAATCAAGTCTGGAGGTCACAAAGGCATGGATGGCCTTCTCCAGATCACCACGGCTGAGAAATGACTTGACTTTAGAGAGCAGACGGAGCTGAAAGAAGCTGGTCTTGACAACAGAACTGATCTGTTTATCAAACTTTAAGTTGGAGTCAAGCTGCACTCCAAGATTTCTGACCACCGGGTTGAAGTGGGGGAGGGGAAAACCAACACTGGGACTGGGAAGGATGTTGTTGGTGTCATCAGGTGCACCAAATAAAATGCATTCAGTTTTATCTGTGTTTAGGTGGAGGAAGTTTTGAGAGAGCCATCCCTGGTTAGGCTCAACCCACTTCTGTATTAAACACATGACTGTTGTTTTTCATGATTTCATCTCATCTTTTGTTTATATGTTCTTAATTTCATGTGTACAGCACTTTGTTGCAGCTGTGGTTTTTTTAAATGGCTTTATAAATAAAGTATAATTGTTATTTTTATGTTTTAGTTCAATTTTTAGTGTATTTGCGATCGCTCCCAACGCGCAGCCGGCAAAAATTAAACGAGCGGACCCCCGGCGTAGGGACCAGCGGCAACGGGACCCTCTTCTGGCGGATGGAGCGGAGCTTCAACTGTACAGCCTCGCAGCAGCCTCGCAGCAGCGAGGACCTTCTCCTTACGGATTAATTTACGGGAGACACTTGGTGAACTTTGTGTTGTCTTGACTGGAACAGCGATAACTCCCAAAATCTCCGCGTGCAACGAGCGGAGCTGGCGAACACCGGAAGAGGAACAAGCTAACATTAGCTTCGGATTCGGGTGGTCTAATGCTAAAAGGAGCAGCAAATTGCGGCGCGCTCAGACGGGTTTCGGTAAGTTATCTTAAGCTAGCACTAACAGTAAGTCAAATGAGTAATAAAAAAAGAGCTAATTTTAAAACAACAACACATTACAGATACTGGCTGTTACAGAGGGCGTAAACAGATCGTTGAAGGGCGTGGACTTCAGAACTCAGTATCAGAAACCGGTCGTTCAAAACGAAAGTTAAAAATGGCAGAATTAAAAAGGGTATAATTAATTATCTAAGAATTATTTTGTGTATTAAAATGAATTAATATTGTCAAGATAGCACACAGACATAACATAAAAAATTTAAAGACCTATATGTGGTCTCCTTTAAAACTTTTTTCTCTACATTGTGACATTTTTTTTCTGAAATATAACTTTAAGAAAAAACATTTTGACTTCTTCCTCAACTTTTCAACTTTCAAGTCAAAACCAAGACTCAAAATGCACAAACATTTCTCCTCATATTTTCCTCTCTAATTGTCACACAGCAGAAGGACGCTTGTGACAAGTCCAAAACGTTCACCTTTAATAAACTCTTATTTTATTTGTGCTTACTTGGTTCCTGTTCAGCATAAGTTCTGATTTCCAGCAGTTCAGGAGCTGCCAGCTGACGACACTGTGCTGCAGTCTGACGTCTCCGAGGCCCTGAAAGGAAACAGACGGAGCCGTTAAAAACAAAACGAGTCGTGCAGCAGTTCCACTTCACATCTGAACAGATGGCGTGTAAGGATGGCTCCCTCTGTTGGTCACTTCCCACCCCTACACCTTCTGTCTCCCATGTCTACGTGTTCAGGTGTTTATGATTTATTTTGATTACTGCATGTTCCGTATATTAGTCAGCGTTCTTGTGTTTCATTGTCGGGTCATCGTCTGTGTTCCCTGGTCTCATGTTCCTGGTTCTCATAGTCAGGTTTTGTAGTGTTTATTTATTTTTACTCCTCATACATCTGAGTCCTGCTTACACCAGTGGGTTCATCTCGACACACGGTTTATGACATGGAGTAAAGCTGTCGTATTTGATGTCAGTTTATTTATTGACAGCTGTCACTTTATTAAATGTCAACCTTCCTATAAAACCTATGAAGTGGTGCAGAGGTCCGCTGCTCGTGTCATGACCCCCCACCCCTCCTGTAATCACGTCACCCTCGTCCTGCAGCAGCTTCACTCGCTCACGGTTAAATCTTAAATCATCTGCAAAATGTTTCTTCACACTTTTAAAGCCATTCACCGTCTTGCCCCTCCATACTTATGTGACATGCAGATCTCCATCCCCTCCTGCTCCCTCAGACGTGCCTCCTCCCTCCACCTCCTCATCACGAGGAGCAGGGCCTTCAGCCGCTCTGCTCCTCCGCTCTGGACCCTCTGACCTACAACACCTCCCCGCTCTTTGTTACATGATTGTTTTCCTGCCGTATGTTGGTTTTTAGCTGTGCAGCGTCCCTGAGTGTCCTGAAAGGTGCATTAAAATTAATTATATCAGTTTATCATTGTTTAGTATTAAAGCCGAATAGAAACAAAATAAATTAGCTCTTTATTGTCTATAAAGTTTCATCTAATGTACTCGTTTAAGTAAATCTGAATCAGCGGCTTCATAAAAAATGTTGAATTAAATAATTAAAACAGAAAAGGCGACTGGACTTTGTTTCTGCAGCTCAACACATTTGGCTTCACATCAGAGGAGCTTTGTCAGTTCAAAAATAATAATAATTAAGAAAATGAAGTAAAATTGAAACTTTTTTGGTGCCAATTTTAGCTTTCAGCTACTGTTCTAACAAAAGAAAAGTTTTATTTTTATTTAGAAAAGCTCCTGCATGAGAAGCTCCAGAAAGTCCAGCTGCCTTGATGTTGAAACACACGGGATCTGTCAAGTCCTGGACGACTGACAATCTGCACAAACTTATTCAATTTTTTATTATTATTTGTAATTCAACACCTCCTCAAGGCTCATGAATCACCAGCAGTCAAACACATTCAGACTGTGGCTGCGGTCCAAGAAGATAAAACTATGACTGGTTCGAAGGATCTGCAGAAAACGCCACTAAAACAGGATTTATTTGAGGAGATCCAGAGAAAATCAGAGTTACAGATTTTAAACCTGGTGTGGTAGTAGCTGCGACTCATTCCCATCACACACTCAGAGAGCTAACAGCTTGTGTAGAACATGAACGTGGTGGGAACATGCATCAGGATGGTTAGTTTGGGGGGCGGGGTCTACCTTGGCCACAACGCTCGAGATCTGCGGGCCCATCTGGAGCGACTCGGTGAGAAAGGACAAAAGTCGACCCTCGGGATCTCCGCCCGTCTTTGCGAGGAAGCGAAGGCCGATCTCGACCACGAACACGGCGTCACACACGTCGGTGTACGAGCGCAGCGCGGCTCTCATGCCGCCGCTCACCGAGCCCTTCGGCGCCTCCTGAAACACGAACACAGAGCGCGTCAGCAGGCCGGAGGAGAGCAGCCGAAGGAAGGAACAAACATCCAGCAGGGAAAGAAGAGGGTCGATCAGTAGCTGATGTCAGCTCCAGATCAATCAACGCAACCAGAAGAACTGAACACTGACAGGCTGAACTGTAGGAGTTAAAACACTTGGAACAAAAGCTAACAGTAGCTAAACAAAAGCTGCAAAGTAAAAGCTAAAATCAGCTAATTAAATCTAAAATTAGCTCAACAAAAGCTAAAATGAAAAAATGAAAAATGAAGATAGAAGCCAGCATTGGAAAAACAAAAGCTACAATCAAAAAGTAACTCAAAGCAAAAATAAAAATAAATAGCTAAATGCTAATACTAGAAATCAGTGGCTAAACGCTAGAACTACCAAAACAGTAGCCAAAAGCTTAGACTTGCAAAACAGTGGCTAAAATCTAAAATTAGCAAAAGAGTACCGGTAAGTGAAATCCGAACAACAGCTAAATCTTAAATCAACCAAAACATTAGCTTAAAGCTAAAACTGAAACAAGTGTGCTAAAGTATATTTCATAGAGCACAAAGATTTTCAAGGACGTAAAAAATCTTAATGTATTTGTTTAAAAAAAATTGTAAATGAAGGTGAAAAAAACAAAAAGTTACTAAATAAACCTACATTTAAAGCTGGGATGTCCTGACTGAGCCGAACGTTCTGATATACCAACAGGTAAAGTAGCTGAAAGTATGCTGAAGAAGCTATAGTCCCAAAATTTATAAATAAATAAAAAGCCTATAAAGAGGAAACCACCAGAGTGAATGCTGACTCAGCGTTAACACAACGAATGCTGAGTCATCTTACCTGGAGTATCTTTCCTCTCACTTCAGTCAGAACCACAGAGAAGTCCTGCAGGCGTCGGTTCAGGTACCTCGAAGAGTCCTGGTTCAGACAGAAAACACAGTTTAACGGCTCCTCCTTCCTGCGGCTCTGGGGTTAAATCCAGATTATTTTACCGCCTGGATGAGTGGTTTTCCAGCCAGGAAGCGGCGGGCCAGCTGGGTCTGGATGGCGGGCAGGTCGTAGCTGCTGTCCGTCTCGCCGCCTTTCTGCAGCGTGTAGTTACAGTTTGCTAAAACGAGCGGCAACAGCTCTCGCTCGGGGTGGCACAGGGTCAGCTGGGTTTCTGAAATCCTCTCCAGAGGAACGCTGTGACCTCTGAGGAGACAGGACGACACGGAGCACAGGCGGTTCAGAGGGCAACACGTTCTTAGGAATGATGCGTGAACATCTCCAGCACCAAATGGATGAAGAGTCACTGCAAACGGTTCACACTTCACCTGTTGTTGAACTACAAGAGCATTCTGAGATTATTCACAAACGTACAAAGATTCCTCATTTAATTCAAGATTGACTGATTTAACTACCGTATTTTTCAGCCTATAAGTCACAGTGTTTTGCATCATTTGCATGCCCTGCGACTTATACACCGAAGCAACGTATTTACCGTACTTTCTGCCCCATAAGTCGCATTAGTCCAATTATGTCCAATAAAGTGGAAAAATCCATAAACGTGTCGCACATCCGTATACGTCGCATCTATTATGCGTCACCGTTGATGCGTCGCGTATGTTACGCGTCACCGCAAATGGCCACAGGAGCGTGCACGGTAGGACTTTAACAAGATTAACACTTAAAAACAATTATTTGTTTGCTGAAAATTATAGCAAATATGTGTCTGAGCTTAACTTTTCCTTAATAAATGCACGTAATTGTCAAATCAGCTGAATTAAAAAAAAAATCGCTACGTCGGTGCTACGAAGCATGCAGGCGCAACGAGTGGAGACGCTTCATTTTTTTAACATTTAACAAGATTAACACCTAAAAAAAATATATTTGCTTGCTGACATTATAGTAAAAGTGTTTCTGAGCTTAACTTTTCCTTAATAAATGCACGTAATCGTCAAATCAGCTGAATTTAAAAAAAATCGCTACGTCGGTGCTACGAAGCATGCAGGCGCAACGAGTGGAGACGCTTCATTTTTTTAACATTTAACAAGATTAACACCTAAAAAAAATATATTTGCTTGCTGACATTATAGTAAAAGTGTTTCTGAGCTTAACTTTTCCTTAATAAATGCACGTAATCGTCAAATCAGCTGGATTTAAATTGTTTCGCTTTGACGTCTTCCAAACAGTCGCGCGCGCTGCGAAAATAAATTATAAATAAATTGAATTTTCGCTCAAACATCTCCTAAAGCTAATCAGTTTGTAAAAGTCCATCCAGTGATTACTTTCTGTAAGTTTCATCAAAATCTGTCGTGTGGTTCTTGAGCTCTTTTGCTAACAGTCAAACACTGAGGTAACAGTAGTTCAGAGCTCCAGAGAGCAGGAGGCCGTGCTGCGACAGAGTGAGTCCGACCAGAGGAGGCTGCCGTCGGACACATGAACTGGGAACGGTCGGTGGACCCTAGTGGCCGAAAGTGGTACTGCTCCATTTTTTTCGTCAGAATGAATGGAAACTGTCATATCTCAGCCAAAAATTGGTCTAAAAATATGGGGGAAAAATCCATAAATATGTCGCTTTGCCCCATAAGTCGCAGGACATGAAAATTCGTTTTTTTTAAAATGCGACTTATAGGCCGGAAAATACTGTGTGTTTTTTCCCCCATATTTATAAACCAATGTTTGGCTGAGATATGACCATTTTCATCCATCCTGACTGAAAATATTGAGCACTACCATTTCCAACTGCTAGATGACACTCGAATAGTATGGCATGCCATTGTATCATGTAATAGGTAAAAGTGGCTATTACGGTAATCACACAGTCGGCTTGCCATAGCCTAACACAGTTGTCTGCCTGGAGCAACCATCATATCAGCTTCATTTCACTGCGCCGCTCCGGTGAAATGCAGCTGATCTGACCATTGAAGTGCATTTATTAAATAAAAGTTCAACTGAGACACAGCTTTACTATAATTTAGAGCTAACAAACAAATAATTGTTCTAGGTGGTTATCTTGTTAAATTTCAAAGAAATGCACAGTGAGTCATCCCTCTGCGCGGTCCTGCTTCCACGTATCAGCTTTTGAAATGCAGCTGATGTGACCATTGAAGTCCTTTTATCAAGTAAAAGTTAGACTGAGACACAGCTTTGCTAGCCTGGTTAAAACCAGACCCGTGTCCTTCACTTCGCTTTGGACTAGGGTCTGGCATCTCTCCCATAGACAGCGATTTCTCCGTTAGATTTTTGAATGGACCAATCAGAGAACAGAAGGCGGAGTTTTGTTAGTTTAGCCTGGCGAGGTCCAGGCTATTCAGATAAAAAGCTCAGAAACCACTCGGTGGATATTTTTTCTGCTACCAGTGTGTAATTATATGTCTCTAATTTACTGACTGTTGGCCTAGATGAAACATTTGAGATAAAATTCGATTTTTTATCATTTATTTTCGTAGCGCACCCGAGGCTGTTTGGAAAATGTCAAACCGAAACTATTTAAATCCAGCAGATTTGACCATTTCGTGAATTGATTTAGGAACTGTTAAGCTCAGGAACACTTCTGATATAACGTCAGCTAAGAAATATATTTTTTATCAGCAGAGAAATAATAGTTTTTTACCTTGTTTTATTGAAAATTCCTTCGTGGCGGCAGCCATTTTGAATGACGACGTCAGTCGACGTCGTTCAAAACTCCGCCTTCTGCTCTCTGATTGCTCAGGAACACTTCTGATATAACGTCAGCTAAGAAATATATTTTTTATCAGCAGAGAAATAATAGTTTTTTACCTTGTTTTATTGAAAATTCCTTCGTGGCGGCAGCCATTTTGAATGACGACGTCAGTCGACGTCGTTCAAAACTCCGCCTTCTGTTCTCTGATTGGTCCGGTCAAAAATCTACCGGAGATATCCTTGTGGATGGGAGAAGTCCCAGACCCAGCAGTGAAGGGAAATGAGAATTGAACGGAGCTGCGTAGGAATGGCGAGGGCCAGGCTACAGCTTTGCTATAATTTCAAAGAAACGAATATTGTTTTTAAGTGTTAATTTTGTTAAAGTCCACCCAGCAACTCTCCCGCAGCCGCAATTTGGCAGCAAATCCATTTTTGGCACAACACCGGCCCACATTTCCAGGTTGTCAGCTGTGACACGTAATAGATGCAACTTATACGGTGAAGTGACATATGCATTTCCCCCACTTTCTTAGACTTATTTGGACTGATGCGACTTATTGGCACTTTGGTTGGCTTTGTCGCTGTTTTAAGTGCTCTATAAATAAAATGGTATGGGTATAGGGTGGTGCGACGTGTAAGGCGGAAAATACGGCACTATTCTGCTCATTTCAGTTTCTAGTCATTGATTTGCTAAAGATCTTTGGAGAAATGTCTCCACACTTGTCACACAGCGTCGCGCCTCTGCAGCTGGAGAAGAACTGACCTGTCCTCGTGGACGTTCACCCTCCTGGCCTCCCTCACCAGGCTGTTGTGAGTCTCCAACAGGAAGTCCACCAGAGACTGGAGACAAGAACCGGGACCGTGTCGACTCAGAGTCAGGTACTCCCCTGAGCTCTCGGCCGTCACCTCCGACTCACAAAGTTTCACATCGACGCCCAGATGTGTTGCTGCAAACGCACAAACACAGAAGTTACAAAAGATCTACGAGCATTTCAGACAGAACAAAGACCACTCATGGATCAGAATTTATGCACACAGGGAGGCGGGGTCTGTGTGCAGGACCTCAGCTCTGCTGCAGGAACACTCTGTCACCTTCCAGTGAAGCTGGACCACATCACAGGTCATTTTGTAGATATTTTATCTACGTGAGTCAAAGATCTTAAAGATTAGTTTCCATTCTTCATTGGAAACACTGAAGCATCTCGCAGCAAAACACTGAAGCATGTCACCGTGAAACACTGAAGCATCTCGCAGTGAAACACTGAAGCATCTCGCAGCGAAACACTGAAGCATCTCGCAGTGAAACACTGAAGCATCTCGCAGAGAAACACTGAAGCATCTCGCAGTGAAACACTGAAGCATCTCACAGCGAAAAGCTGAAGCATCTCACAGCGAAAAGCTGAAACATGTCACAGTGAAACACTGAAGCATCTCACAGTGAAACACTGAAGCATCTCACAGCGAAAAGCTGAAGCATGTCACAGTGAAATACTGAAGCATCTCGCAGCGAATAGCTGAAGCATCTCGCAGAGAAACACTGAAGCATCTCGCAGCGAAAAGCTGAAGCATCTCGCAGTGAAACACCAAAACATCTCGCAGCGAAAAGCTGAAGCATGTCACAGTGAAACACTGAAGCATCTCGCTGTGAAACACTGAAGCATCTCGCAGTGAAACACTGAAGCATCTCACAGCAAAAAGCTGAAGCATGTCCCAGTGAAACACTGAAGCATCTCACAGTGAAACACTGAAGCATCTCATAGCGAAAAGCTGAAGCATGTCACAGTGAAATACTGAAGCATCTCGCAGCGAAAAGCTGAAGCATCTCGCAGTGAAACACCAAAACATCTCGCAGCGAAAAGCTGAAGCATGTCACAGTGAAACACTGAAGCATCTCACAGCGAAAAGCTGAAGCATGTCACAGTGAAACACTGAAGCATCTCGCAGTGAAACACTGAAGCATCTCGCAGTGAAACACTGAAGCATGTCACAGTGAAACACTGAAGCATCTCGCAGTGAAACACTGAAGCATCTCGCAGTGAAACACTGAAGCATCTCGCAGTGAAACACTGAAGCATGTCACAGTGAAACACTGAAGCATCTCGCAGTGAAACACTGAAGCATCTCGCAGTGAAACACTGAAGCATCTCGCAGTGAAACACTGAAGCATCTCGCAGTGAAACACTGAAGCATCTCGCAGTGAAACACTGAAGCATCTCGCAGTGAAACGCTGAAGCATGTCACAGTGAAACACTGAAGCATCTCGCAGTGAAACACTGAAGCATGTCACAGTGAAACACTGAAGCATCTCGCAGTGAAACACTGAAGCATCTCGCAGTGAAACACTGAAGCATCTCAAAGCGAAAAGCTGAAGCATGTCACAGTGAAACACTGAAGCATCTCGCAGCGAAACACCAAAGCATCTCGCAGCGAAAAGCTGAAGCATGTCACAGTGAAACACTGAAGCATCTCGCAGCGAATAGCTGAAGCATCTCGCAGAGAAACACGGAAGCATCTCGCAGCGAAAAGCTGAAGCATCTCGCAGTGAAACACCAAAACATCTCGCAGCGAAAAGCTGAAGCATGTCACAGTGAAACACCGAAGCATCTCGCAGCGAAAAGCTGAAGCATGTCACAGTGAAACACCGAAGCATCTCGCAGCGAAACGCTGAAGCATCTCACAATGAAACACTGAAGCATCTCGCAGTGAAACACTGAAGCATCTCGCAGTGAAACACTGAAGCATCTCGCAGTGAAACACTGAAGCATCTCGCAGTGAAACACTGAAGCATCTCGCAGTGAAACACTGAAGCATCTCGCAGTGAAACACTGAAGCATCTCACAGTGAAACACTGAAGCATCTCGCAGTGAAACACTGAAGCATCTCGCAGTGAAACACTGAAGCATCTCGCAGTGAAACACTGAAGCATCTCGCAGTGAAACACTGAAGCATCTCGCAGTGAAACACTGAAGCATCTCGCAGTGAAACACTGAAGCATGTCACAGTGAAACACTGAAGCATCTCGCAGTGAAACACTGAAGCATCTCGCAGTGAAACACTGAAGCATCTCTCAGTGAAACACTGAAGCATCTCGCAGTGAAACACTGAAGCATCTCGCAGTGAAACACCGAAGCATCTCGCAGCGAAAAGCTGAAGCATGTCACAGTGAAACACTGAAGCATCTCGCAGTGAAACACTGAAGCATCTCGCAGCGAAACACCGAAGCATCTCGCAGCGAAAAGCTGAAGCATCTCGCAGTGAAACACTGAAGCATCTCGTAGTGAAACAATGAAGCATCTCGTAGTGAAACAATGAAGCATCTCGTAGTGAAACACTGAAGCATCTCACAGTGAAACACTGAAGCATCTCACAGTGAAACACTGAAGCATCTCACAGTGAAACACTGAAGCATCTCACAGTGAAACACTGAAGCATCTCACAGCGAAACACCAAAGCATCTCGCAGCGAAAAGCCGAAGCATGTCACAGCGAAACACTGAAGCATCTCACAGTGAAACACTGAAGCATCTCACAGTGAAACACTGAAGCATCTCACAGTGAAACACTGAAGCATCTCGCAATGAAACACTGAAGCATCTCGCAGCGAAAAGCTGAAGCATGTCACAGTGAAACACTGAAGCATCTCGCAGCAAAACACTGAAGCATCTCGCAGCGAAACACTGAAGCATCTCGCAGCAAAACACTGAAGCATCTCGCAGCAAAACACTGAAGCATCTCGTAGTGAAACAATGAAGCATCTCGTAGTGAAACAATGAAGCATCTCGTAGTGAAACACTGAAGCATCTCGTAGTAAAACACTGAATGAAGAATCTCGCAGCGAAACACTGAAGCATCTCGCAGCAAAACACTGAAGCATCTCGTAATGAAACAATGAAGCATCTCGTAGTGAAACAATGAAGCATCTCGTAGTGAAACACTGAAGCATCTCGTAGTGAAACACTGACTGAAGCATCTCGTAGTGAAACACTGACTGAAGCATCTCGTAGTGAAACACTGACTGAAGCATCTCGTAGTGAAACAATGAAGCATCTCTCAGTGAAACACTGAAGCATCTCGCAGTGAAACACTGAAGCATCTCGCAGTGAAACACTGAAGCATCTCGCAGTGAAACACTGAAGCATCTCGCAGTGAAACACTGAAGCATCTCGCAGTGAAACACTGAAGCATCTCGCAGTGAAACACTGAAGCATCTCGCAGTGAAACACTGAAGCATCTCGCAGTGAAACACTGAAGCATCTCGCAGTGAAACACTGAAGCATCTCGCAGTGAAACACTGAAGCATCTCGCAGTGAAACACTGAAGCATCTCGCAGTGAAACACTGAAGCATCTCGCAGTGAAACACTGAAGCATCTCGCAGTGAAACACTGAAGCATCTCGCAGTGAAACACTGAAGCATCTCTCAGTGAAACACTGAAGCATCTCGCAGTGAAACACTGAAGCATCTCGCAGTGAAACACCGAAGCATCTCGCAGCGAAAAGCTGAAGCATGTCACAGTGAAACACTGAAGCATCTCGCAGTGAAACACTGAAGCATCTCGCAGCGAAACACCGAAGCATCTCGCAGCGAAAAGCTGAAGCATCTCGCAGTGAAACACTGAAGCATCTCGTAGTGAAACAATGAAGCATCTCGTAGTGAAACAATGAAGCATCTCGTAGTGAAACACTGAAGCATCTCACAGTGAAACACTGAAGCATCTCACAGTGAAACACTGAAGCATCTCACAGTGAAACACTGAAGCATCTCACAGTGAAACACTGAAGCATCTCACAGCGAAACACCAAAGCATCTCGCAGCGAAAAGCCGAAGCATGTCACAGCCAAAGCATCTCGCAGCGAAACACCAAAGCATCTCGCAGCGAAAAGCTGAAGCATGTCACAGTGAAACACTGAAGCATCTCACAGTGAAACACTGAAGCATCTCACAGTGAAACACTGAAGCATCTCACAGTGAAACACTGAAGCATCTCGCAGTGAAACACTGAAGCATCTCGCAGCGAAAAGCTGAAGCATGTCACAGTGAAACACTGAAGCATCTCGCAGCAAAACACTGAAGCATCTCGCAGCGAAACACTGAAGCATCTCGCAGCAAAACACTGAAGCATCTCGCAGCAAAACACTGAAGCATCTCGTAGTGAAACAATGAAGCATCTCGTAGTGAAACAATGAAGCATCTCGTAGTGAAACACTGAAGCATCTCGTAGTAAAACACTGAATGAAGAATCTCGCAGCGAAACACTGAAGCATCTCGCAGCAAAACACTGAAGCATCTCGTAATGAAACAATGAAGCATCTCGTAGTGAAACAATGAAGCATCTCGTAGTGAAACACTGAAGCATCTCGTAGTGAAACACTGACTGAAGCATCTCGTAGTGAAACACTGACTGAAGCATCTCGTAGTGAAACACTGACTGAAGCATCTCGTAGTGAAACAATGAAGCATCTCTCAGTGAAACACTGAAGCATCTCGCAGTGAAACACTGAAGCATCTCGCAGTGAAACACTGAAGCATCTCGCAGTGAAACACTGAAGCATCTCGCAGTGAAACACTGAAGCATCTCGCAGTGAAACACTGAAGCATCTCGCAGTGAAACACTGAAGCATCTCGCAGTGAAACACTGAAGCATCTCGCAGTGAAACACTGAAGCATCTCGCAGTGAAACACTGAAGCATCTCGCAGTGAAACACTGAAGCATCTCGCAGTGAAACACTGAAGCATCTCACAGTGAAACACTGAAGCATCTCGCAGTGAAACACTGAAGCATCTCGCAGTGAAACACTGAAGCATCTCGCAGTGAAACACTGAAGCATCTCGCAGTGAAACACTGAAGCATCTCGCAGTGAAACACTGAAGCATCTCAAAGCGAAAAGCTGAAGCATGTCACAGTGAAACACTGAAGCATCTCGCAGCGAAACACCAAAGCATCTCGCAGCGAAAAGCTGAAGCATGTCACAGTGAAACACTGAAGCATCTCGCAGCGAATAGCTGAAGCATCTCGCAGAGAAACACTGAAGCATCTCGCAGCGAAACACTGAAGCATCTCGCAGTGAAACACTGAAGCATCTCGCAGTGAAACACTGAAGCATCTCGCAGTGAAACACTGAAGCATCTCGCAGTGAAACACTGAAGCATCTCGCAGTGAAACACTGAAGCATCTCGCAGTGAAACACTGAAGCATCTCGCAGTGAAACACTGAAGCATGTCACAGTGAAACACTGAAGCATCTCGCAGTGAAACACTGAAGCATCTCGCAGTGAAACACTGAAGCATCTCTCAGTGAAACACTGAAGCATCTCGCAGTGAAACACTGAAGCATCTCGCAGTGAAACACCGAAGCATCTCGCAGCGAAAAGCTGAAGCATGTCACAGTGAAACACTGAAGCATCTCGCAGTGAAACACTGAAGCATCTCGCAGCGAAACACCGAAGCATCTCGCAGCGAAAAGCTGAAGCATCTCGCAGTGAAACACTGAAGCATCTCGTAGTGAAACAATGAAGCATCTCGCAGTGAAACACTGAAGCATCTCGCAGTGAAACACTGAAGCATCTCGCAGTGAAACACTGAAGCATGTCACAGTGAAACACTGAAGCATCTCGCAGTGAAACACTGAAGCATCTCGCAGTGAAACACTGAAGCATCTCTCAGTGAAACACTGAAGCATCTCGCAGTGAAACACTGAAGCATCTCGCAGTGAAACACCGAAGCATCTCGCAGCGAAAAGCTGAAGCATGTCACAGTGAAACACTGAAGCATCTCGCAGTGAAACACTGAAGCATCTCGCAGCGAAACACCGAAGCATCTCGCAGCGAAAAGCTGAAGCATCTCGCAGTGAAACACTGAAGCATCTCGTAGTGAAACAATGAAGCATCTCGTAGTGAAACAATGAAGCATCTCGTAGTGAAACACTGAAGCATCTCACAGTGAAACACTGAAGCATCTCACAGTGAAACACTGAAGCATCTCACAGTGAAACACTGAAGCATCTCACAGTGAAACACTGAAGCATCTCACAGCGAAACACCAAAGCATCTCGCAGCGAAAAGCCGAAGCATGTCACAGCGAAACACTGAAGCATCTCGCAGCGAAACACTGAAGCATCTCGCAGCGAAACGCTGAAGCATCTCACAGTGAAACACTGAAGCATCTCGTAGTGAAACACTGAAGCATCTCACAGTGAAACGCTGAAGCATCTCACAGTGAAACACTGAAGCATCTCGCAGTGAAACACTGAAGCATCTCGCAGCGAAACACCAAAGCATCTCGCAGCGAAACACCAAAGCATCTCGCAGCGAAAAGCTGAAGCATGTCACAGTGAAACACTGAAGCATCTCACAGTGAAACACTGAAGCATCTCACAGTGAAACACTGAAGCATCTCACAGTGAAACACTGAAGCATCTCGCAGTGAAACACTGAAGCATCTCGCAGCGAAAAGCTGAAGCATGTCACAGTGAAACACTGAAGCATCTCGCAGCAAAACACTGAAGCATCTCGCAGCGAAACACTGAAGCATCTCGCAGCAAAACACTGAAGCATCTCGCAGCAAAACACTGAAGCATCTCGTAGTGAAACAATGAAGCATCTCGTAGTGAAACACTGAAGCATCTCGTAGTAAAACACTGAATGAAGAATCTCGCAGCGAAACACTGAAGCATCTCGCAGCAAAACACTGAAGCATCTCGTAATGAAACAATGAAGCATCTCGTAGTGAAACAATGAAGCATCTCGTAGTGAAACACTGAAGCATCTCGTAGTGAAACACTGACTGAAGCATCTCGTAGTGAAACACTGACTGAAGCATCTCGTAGTGAAACACTGACTGAAGCATCTCGTAGTGAAACAATGAAGCATCTCTCAGTGAAACACTGAAGCATCTCGCAGTGAAACACTGAAGCATCTCGCAGTGAAACACTGAAGCATCTCGCAGTGAAACACTGAAGCATCTCGCAGTGAAACACTGAAGCATCTCGCAGTGAAACACTGAAGCATCTCGCAGTGAAACACTGAAGCATCTCGCAGTGAAACACTGAAGCATCTCGCAGTGAAACACTGAAGCATCTCGCAGTGAAACACTGAAGCATCTCGCAGTGAAACACTGAAGCATCTCGCAGTGAAACACTGAAGCATCTCGCAGTGAAACACTGAAGCATCTCGCAGTGAAACACTGAAGCATCTCGCAGTGAAACACTGAAGCATCTCGCAGTGAAACACTGAAGCATCTCGCAGTGAAACACTGAAGCATCTCGCAGTGAAACACTGAAGCATCTCGCAGTGAAACACTGAAGCATCTCGCAGTGAAACACTGAAGCATCTCGCAGTGAAACACTGAAGCATCTCGCAGTGAAACACTGAAGCATCTCGCAGTGAAACGCTGAAGCATGTCACAGTGAAACACTGAAGCATCTCGCAGTGAAACACTGAAGCATCTCGCAGTGAAACACTGAAGCATCTCGCAGTGAAACACTGAAGCATCTCGCAGTGAAACACTGAAGCATCTCGCAGTGAAACACTGAAGCATCTCGCAGTGAAACACTGAAGCATCTCACAGTGAAACACTGAAGCATCTCACAGTGAAACACTGAAGCATCTCGCAGTGAAACACTGAAGCATCTCGCAGTGAAACACTGAAGCATCTCGCAGTGAAACACTGAAGCATCTCGCAGTGAAACACTGAAGCATCTCGCAGTGAAACACTGAAGCATCTCGCAGTGAAACACTGAAGCATGTCACAGTGAAACACTGAAGCATCTCGCAGTGAAACACTGAAGCATCTCGCAGCGAAACACTGAAGCATCTCGTAGTGAAACAATGAAGCATCTCGCAGCGAAACACTGAAGCATCTCGTAGTGAAACAATGAAGCATCTCGTAGTGAAACAATGAAGCATCTCGTAGTGAAACACTGAAGCATCTCGTAGTGAAACACTGACTGAAGCATCTCGTAGTGAAACACTGACTGAAGCATCTCGTAGTGAAACAATGAAGCATCTCGTAGTGAAACACTGAAGCATCTCGTAGTGAAACACTGGCTGAAGCATCTCGTAGTGAAACAATGAAGCATCTCACAGTGAAACACTAAAGCATCTCTCAGTGAAACACTGAAGCATCTCGTAGTGAAACAATGAAGCATCTCTCAATGAAACACTGAAGCAGCTCGTAGTGAAACACTGAAGCATCTCGCAGTGAAACACTAAAGCATCTCTCAGTGAAACACTGAAGCATCTCGTAGTGAAACAATGAAGCATCTCTCAATGAAACACTGAAGCAGCTCGTAGTGAAACACTGAAGCAGCTCGTAGTGAAACACTGAAGCATCTCTCTGAAACACTGAAGCCACGTGCTCACCGTGTGCCACCTCAGCTCGGAGGCCGTTCCACACCTCCATGAATCGGAGCACCCTCTCAGACAGCAGCTTCCTCTGGCACCCTGATGATGAAGAGGATGAAGACAGCACTCAAGTCGTGTCTGAATACGTGCGTTTGATTAACTGGAAACACCGGCACACCTGAAGGTATCTGCTTCAACATCTGCTTCAACATCTGCTCCACGCTCTGAGGAGCAGAGCCCGACATGACGGGAAACCACCTGAGCAGGTCCACCTGCAGAGCAGCCAGCTCAGGAAGGTTATGAAGCTGCCGCACGCCGTTCATCTGAAACACACAAACACGTTTGCACATTGTTCTGGGATCCAGATTTTTAATTTTTTAATTCACAAAGTGAACTTTGCACGTTGTCTTGACACGTTTCTTTGTGCTTGAGCATCTCACCCACGTTTAAAAGAGACATCTGGTGGAATTTAGATTTTTTTCTTCTCCCTGTTTCCTTTCATTTTATGTTTTTTTTCTTCTTTCATTATACTGTTATAATGTAAAAATGTTTTTTCTTTATAAAATGTAAAATGAACAAATAAATAAAATAAAATAATTAAATAAAATAAAATTTAGAGACAAAACGTCCCGAGGATGTTGAAAATAACAAAGAGACGGTAGCTCAGTGGTCAGTAACCCTGAGGCTGCAGGTTTGAGCCCAGGTTGCTTCAGTGTTTGTGTCAGTCGCTCATTCAAGACAGAACACCACAACAAGCAGCACCTGTGCTACACACAGATGTGTGTGTAGTGGTTATAAAATTGTTTCAGTAAAACAAAAAAAACATTTAGAAAAATACTATTGTTTTGTATTATTTGGCTAAAATTGTATTTAGTTCATGGTAGTATTTGGGAAATGTAAAGGGAACAAACACCATAATCCATTCCTCAGTTGAAGAAAAATTCATGGGAATAAGATGCATTGTGATTGCTGATCTAAATATCTGTGACCAATTTTTCTGGTCTTGCAGTTCAAAGGTCACAGAATGATGCAGTAGTAGAAACATCTTAAATATATTTTCTTTAATGTTACTTTTCTGAATATGATTGTTTATAGACTTTAGAGAGTGATACAATTTCAAAGTTTATGTTTTGAGAGTTTTATTTACTGATCGTGTTTCTATTACTGTAGTTATGTCTAAACTGACACAGGTGAAATGTGTTGCTCCTGCTCGCCCATTAACACTGGACGTGACAGAAGTGACACTGTGTCTGTGTTTATTTCACCTTTCCCCTTTTCAGGTAAAAATTCTGACTGTTACCAGTTTTATAACTAGATTTATGGTCACTGAGTTTAGAAAACAAGTAGAAGTCTGCAGTAACATGAACAGCTTGAGTAACTGAGGCTTTGATAAGAGTTTACTCAACATAGTTTTCTTGCCAACTGTGTCCCGTTGCACAGATGCCATGCAGGTATACTCACAATGTTTGTGTGCAATGTTCAGGAATCAGGGAAGATATTTTGTGGTTAAAATGTTATATTTTATATGAGTGAAATAATGTTAATATCTGTAATTTTGTAAGACGTCAGTCTAGTTAGATATGTATGATGCATAGATGATTGATGTGTGTTTTCGTAATGTTACATGTAAGGTTTATATACGATGCTGTAGTTGTGTAGTCTGCTGCTCATGCTGATGATATACTGTATACTGTATACAGTCTTGGTTTGTGTTGGCACAAAGACATCTTGAGCATTAATGTTGTGTGGTTCACTTTTTGTAACTGAATTAAATTTTTTCATGTGGCAATGTTTAACCTGGTTAAAACCAGACCCTTGTCCTTCACTTCGCTTCGTACTAAGGTCTGGACTTTCTCCATTGAGAACCGATTCTTGCTGGAGGCGTGGCCTCTGCTGAGGAACAAAACCATTGGATCTTAGAAAATTTTTGAACAGGGAAAGCATTCTGCTTCCTCTCCCTCTGTGCTCTGCCGAACTTGACATCAGCTCCGCCTCCTGCTGCATTTTCTCTCGCTGCCTGCATATTCTGTGTTTATATGTTAATAAAACGTTTGAAAAATATAAAATAAAACCATGTAGCGCTGGTCCAGCACACCAGAAGACCAGAAAATATGCAGGGACTCGGGCAACAACGTAAAACCCGAGTTTTTTTCTCTCGTGACAACCTGAGGCACTTCCTTATTCTTTGCACTCAGCGGAGAGAGAGGAGGAGGAGGAGGAGGAGGAGGAGGGAGGAGGGAGCGATCACTTGACTTTTGGCCAAAAAAACAAAAGAAAACTCCAGATAAGGGATTAAGAAGGGGAAATTAATACATTTGTGTCACATATAAAACAGTCCTGCATCGCTTTGCATCGCTTTGAATGAGAACATGCGGCTGCTCGCTGGCTGCGCTGGGACAGGTGGGGGCGTGGGTTAGGGGCCAAAAACTCCGCCCCTTCTGTTCTCTGATTGGTCCGGTCAAAAATCAGTCGGAGAAATCGTTGTCTATGGGAGAAGTCCCAGACTGAGCAGTGAAGGGAAATGAGAATTGAGCGGAGCTGTGCAGGAAGGCGAGGGCCAGGCTAGGCAATGTTCTACTTAAAACTGTTTTGAAATACAACAACACTGGACGTGACAGAAGTGACACTGTGTCTGTGTTTGTTTCACATTTCCCCTTTTCAGGGGTATAACACGTGAAGAGGTGTTTTTATTGGCTTGCAGCCGTGGAGCAGGATGTTCAGTCCTGATCCTCGAAGGCCACCATCCTGAATGTTTTAGATGTTTCTCTGCTCCAACACGCCTGATCTGAATCAAGGGGAGTTCCTCTGCAGAGCATGAAGACTGCATCAGGTGTTGCAGCAGGGCAACAGGTCAAACCTGCAGGATGGAGCCCCTCCAGGACCAGGTGGGGCATGAGGCGCTGGAATACGGTGACGATCTGCCTTTTGTTGAAGACCGGTACCTTCTTAAAGAACAAACGGAGCAGAGGGAAAGTGCGGCGTCCCGGCGTCTCCTCCACCAGCTGCGAGAAGCGCTCCACTGTCATCGTCTCCTGCAGAGTCCAGAAGGACGAGCGATGTGTCGGGCAGCTGGAGGGCAGAGAAAACATCTGGCCCGGATCGCCGAAGAGCAGCGTCACCAGGGGGCTTCCAACGAGACCATCGTCTGCGGAGATCCTCTCCTGAGCTTCAGAAAGATTCTTCTGCAAATCCTGTAAAAAGACAGAAGTTTTCAGCAACAAACACAAAATGTCACTCCAGGCTGTGACACCTTCTGCAGTCCTCACCTGAAGGACCGGGTCGATGGCAGAGCTGCAGACAAGCGTCTCCCACTGCTGCCGTCCCTGCCTGGAGGACAGATCCGGCCTCGCACCGCCGGAACCTTCATTAACGTTTGAAGTTAATTTAATACATGTATTATAATATTATAATATTGTATTGTATTAGAGTTAAAAAATTAGAAAGAGTTATTGTTTTGTTACTGAAGATTATTTTAGATTGAACTAACTGTTTGAAAAAAGGGGCAGATATACCGGTAATAAGAATTTTTCTTCCTTCTGCTACCTTTCATTCTTTTTACATTTTGTATGTTATCGTTTATGGGATTGTTTTGTATTGTATTTTAAAAATGAACAAATTTTATTTAAAAAAAATATATATATACAGGTAGTCCCCGACTTGCGAACGAGTTCCGTTCCTACGCACCGTTCGTAACACGAAATCGCCGTAAGTCGGAGCACATACAAAAAAATAATAATAATAATTTTATTTTTTATTTCAATAAATAAATGTACAGTTACCAAGCACTTAGCCTATCCTAATTGTCTCCCTTTCACATAGAGAGCTAGCTCCCTTTATGTGAAAGGAGCCTGCTAGGGAGGAGGGAGACAATTCAACTCACTCC
>JBBPBX010062222.1:9569-20892 GCA_038048925.1 Garcialebias charrua | reverse complement strand
TTGTTATAAAAGTAAATAAAATCCTTAAGGTTTGTTATAAAAGTAAATAAAATCCTTATAGAAATAAGGTTTGTTATAAAAGTAAATAAAATCCTTATAGAAATAAGGTTTGTTATAAAAGTAAATAAAATCCTTATAGAAATAAGGTTTGTTATAAAAGTAAATAAAATCCTTATAGAAATAAGGTTTGTTATAAAAGTAATAAAATCCTTATAGAAATAAGGTTTGTTATAAAAGTAAATAAAATCCTTATAGAAATAAGGTTTGTTATAAAAGTAAATAAAATCCTTCTAGAAATAAGGTTTGTTATAAAAGTAAATAAAATCCTTATAGAAATAAGGTTTGTTATAAAAGTAAATAAAATCCTTATAGAAATAAGGTTTGTTATAAAAGTAAATAAAATCCTTAAGGTTTGTTATAAAAGTAATTAAAATCCTTCTAGAAATAAGGTTAGTTATAAAAGTAAATAAAATCCTTAAGGTTTGTTATAAAAGTAAATAAAATCCGTTTGTTATAAAAGTAATTAAAATCCTTCTAGAAATAAGGTTTGTTATAAAAGTAAATAAAATGCTTAAGGTTTGTTATAAAAGTAAATAAAATCCTTAAAGACCGTGTAAAGTGAATTTCAACATTTTCTTCAATAAACATTATAAATGTGATAATTGTAATCTTGTAAATGAGTAAAAAGTCTCAAAATTGTAGCTCAATTAATTTTGGAGTTATAGAGCAAACTGTGTATAAACATATTTCTGGTTCAGGATTTTTTAGGCGTGTTTTAAACGTGACCGCGTTTCGTCACGCGGTCCTCATTAGTAGAGCCCCCACCCCCTGCAGCTCCGGCCGTATAAATTCGCCTCGGTGGAGCCGTTCACTCGCGAATCGCAGACAGCATCAGATAGCAATAGCATAGATATTTTGTTCATTGTTAGCTAGCTAATCAATTATGCCTCGTTCGTGCATCTTCCCTGGATGTCGCAATGGTCAGGGCACCCGTACAAATCATAACATGTTTTTATACTGCGTCGTTTTATGCTGAGTATCTGTAATGCCTGGTTGGGACAATGGTTAGAGCGCTTGCCTTCCGTCCCAAAGCCCACGGGTTCAAATCCCGCATGGTGCAACTCTTTTTTTTTATTTTTTTTTAATTCATTCCAGATTAAAAACACACAAGAAAACTATTTACAAAAACAGCGTAATTGTCATGATATGAGGAAAGACAGGAAACGTTGGTCTCGGTCGCAGAGCCGTACTCCTTTTATTTAGCTAGTACACGAGGTAACAACTGTGTCTTCTTCGTTAACTATACGTAAGTCCTCTCTAGTGCTCCCCCTGGTGGTCTGGAGACCGAACTACGGTTACACTAAATACAGTGAGAACTAACCTCACAACATCTCCCCTCTTTTGAAGCTAAGCATTGCAAAACCCAAAACATCTGCAAGCTAGTTCAGTATCTAAAATTATACTTAAATCCAACATTTCTAATTTAATTAATTACTTCATTGAACGTTATCTTTAGTTGTCACAACTCTTTTCAACAAGGACTTTTCTAAACCATTAAACTAGGATGTTTTCAAAACAACTCAAAACAATTCAAAACAACTTTCCAACTTCTCTTTTCTCTTTTTTTTTTTTTTTAGTCTTATCAATTTTAACACTGAACTCTACAGGACATCACAGGGGTAGACTGCCCTCAGTCCTGATAGGGATTATTCTGCCCTTTTGAACTTTATCAGTCTCTGAATCTCAGAGGCAGTTTTATTTCTCGACCCCTGGAAGTTGTTCTCGCAGGAGTAGATGGTGGGAAGGAAGGTCTTAAGGAAGGGCTCGCTACTGGCTGATTTGATGGTGGTTCCGATGGGATGGCCACATCTGTAGCTGGGGATCTGCAGTCCTGCTGCAGCACTGCAGACTCAGTCACAGGTTGTGCTGTTGGAGCATCAGTCCCAGGAGCCTCCTGAAGATGCCGTCTGTTGCGACGGGTCACGTTCCCGTTGGCCATTTCCACGAGGTAGGATCTTGGCTCCTTGGACTTGCCGATAACTTTGGCAGGCGTAGTCCATCCTTTTTCCCCATCCAGTTTCACTCGCACATTTTGGCCCGGGAGAAGTTCTGGAAGAGGGCGAGCTGAATACCTGCGGTCGTGGAAGAATCTGTAAGAATCTTTAGCCTTGGCATCCTTCTCGTAGACTAGGTCTGGGTCGACAGGCTTTGGCATCAAAGTCTTTTCCAGGACAGGAACAGTGGTGCGGATCTGTCGACCAGTCATAAGTTGTGCTGGACTTGAACCTGTTGCAGCCAATGGTGTGGAGCGGTAACTCATAAGGGCTAAGCAGGGGTCAGGCTGCTTAAGGATATACTTGGCAGTCTGAACAGCTCTTTCTGCCGCTCCATTAGATTGTGGGTAATGGGGGCTTGAGGTTACATGAGTGAACCCATACCTTTGCTTGAATTCTTGGAACTCTGTCGACGTAAACTGTGTCCCATTGTCACTGACAAGTTCCAGCGGGATGCCCCACCTCACAAACATGTGTTTGAGTTTGTTGATAACTTGAGCGCTGGAAGCGGAGGTCAGGGAAGCGATTTCGATGTCCCTTGAAAAATAGTCCACTGCAACTAGATACGTCTTTCCTTCGAGCACAAACAGGTCCACTGCAATTCTCTGCCATGGACCGCCGGGCAGAGGAGTTGTCACTAGTGGTTCGTGTCTCTGTGTAGGTTTATGCTCTCTGCAAAAATCACAGGACTTCACTTTGTTTGTGATCTGTGCTCCAATCTTCGGCCACCACACTGTCAACTTAGCTCGCTCACGACACTTGGTGAGGCCCTGGTGGCCTTCGTGTAGTTGGTCTACAACACCAGCTCGGAGTGCAGTCGGAACTACGATGCGGTCATGATAAAGGACCAGCCCATCCAACTCTGATAGGTGACTTCTGGCTGCATAGTATCCATGCAACAATGAGCTCTTTGACATGTTCCTAGGCCACCCATTTCTGATGAACAGGATTACTTTTTGAAGCTCAGCATCAATTTGTGTAGTCTGGCGGAGTTCTTCCAGCTTTGATGACCTGATTGGCTTGCTAGCCACCATAGTGTTGACATAAGCCTTTACTTGTGTTTCAGTTTCTGGAACATGACAGTCTTTCAACGGATGTCTGGAAAGTGTGTCGGCGACTATGAGCTGTTTGCCGGGAACATGTTCTGCGGTGACATTGAACCTCATAAGACGCATAAGTAGTCTCTGGCATCTTAGTGGCGTTTTGTCAAGATCATAAGAGTTGATCAGTGGTACCAGTGGCTTATGATCTGTTTGCAACCGGACATGTCCCATCCCTTGGATGTATCGAGCAAACCGTTCACAGGCCCAGACTGACGCCAGACACTCCTTCTCGATCTGAGCATACCTCTTCTCAGCACTAGTAAGTGTGCGCGAGCAAAAGGCAACAGGACGCAGCTCCCCCTCATGGTCTTGTAACAGAGCAGCACCGAGGCCGTAACTACTGGCGTCGGCGCTGACCACTGTTGGCCTGTTGACGTCGTAGTAGCAAAGGGCTGGCGCAGCTATGAGCATTGTTTTAGCCATGTTGAATGCTCGCTCCTGGGGTTCATCCCAAACCCA
Organism: Garcialebias charrua; assembly: GCA_038048925.1. Classification (NCBI taxonomy): domain Eukaryota; kingdom Metazoa; phylum Chordata; class Actinopteri; order Cyprinodontiformes; family Rivulidae; genus Garcialebias; species Garcialebias charrua. The sequence goes on along the minus strand of JBBPBX010062222.1, from coordinate 17,276 downwards.
TGCAGTCTCTTTCTTAAGCAGATCAGTCAGTGGATGCAGCACTGTGGACAGGCCTGGCAGGAATTTCCCTACGTAGTTCACCAGCCCAAGCACCTGTCTCAGCTGCTCCACATTGGACGGACGTGGCATCTTAGCAACAGCGTCCACTTTGCTTTCATCAGGCTTTACACCATCAGCACCAATGATGTGTCCAAAAAACTGCAGTTCAGTCTTCCCAAAGTGACACTTGGCCCTGTTCAACTTAAGGCCTGATGACCTGATCGTCTGTAAAACAGCATCGAGTCGGCGGTCATGTTGCTCCTTAGTAGACCCGAAAACCAGGATATCGTCCATCACGACGACGGTTCCTTCTAGGTCCCTCAGCAGATCACTCATAAGTCGCTGGAAAATCTCAGGGGCGGATGTTATCCCAAAAGGTAGACGTTTGAAGCAAAATCTGCCCATGGGGGTGATAAATGTGGTCAGTCTTTGGCAGCTGGGGTCCAAAGGAATTTGCCAAAACCCACTAGAGGCGTCTAGAGTGGAGAAAATCTTGGCTCCTGCCAGTTTAGGTGTTATGTCATCTAATGTAGGTAAAATATAGCGTTCGCGCTTAACACCCTTGTTCAATCGCTTTAAATCGACACACACTCTGACTTCCTCTTTATTACGCTTTGGAGCGGGTACCATTGGGGCACACCAATCTGTTGGTTCAGTGACCTCCTCAATGATCCCGAGGTTTAGCATCCGCTTTAGTTCTTTCTCTACTTTTGGAAGGAGGGGAAAAGGGACTCGGCGTGGTGTATTGACGCTGTATGGAATTGCCTCATCATTCAGCTCAATTTTAACAGGCGCGCAGTTCAGTAGACCTATTTCCCCGAACACATCACCGGATAACAAATAGTCACCACTGATAGCATTGACTCTTTTAATTAGTCCCATTTGCTTTGCCACTGCTCTGCCTAATAGGTTACTGACAAATTGTCCTTTAATAACCGTGATCCAGTACTTGTATCTCTGTCCCTTGTGTGTGGTGGTAGCGAGGAACCTACCCACGCATCTGACCTTTCCACCTGGACTGTACACTGATCTGGACTTATGCAGTTCTGGTTTTTGCTGAAGATCATTGAAAGTTGCATCTGTCATAACTGTGGTGTCAGCACCAGTGTCAATTTTAAAATTCACTGGGCTACCGTTCACCAGCAGCTCAATGTCCCAGTCGGTGTCTGAATCTGACTCCTCGATGACATTTGACTTTGCTGTTGCTCCAAGGAACAGTTCACCAATAAAGAATGAATCCTCATCTGAATCTACAACAGCTTCAGCTCTGACTTGTTTTACCATTTTGGTTTTGCACACAGCCTCAAAATGTCCCATTTTGTTACACTTTCTGCATCTTTTATTACGGGCTGGACAATTTTCTTTTCTGTCATGCATCCTATCACATCTCTGGCAGTTCTGTCTATTCTCGCTGTATTTTGGCGCTTGTTTCTGCCGTGGTTTCTCATAGCTCCTCCTTGAGCTGTTAAACTGTTTTTGTCTCACCTCATTCACTGTAGTTTCACCGTGCTCCGCACTTTGTTGCTTCACTTGTTCACTCTGACGTGCAAGCTGGATGGCTCTCTCTAGAGTCAGGTCCGCTTCAAGTTGCAGTCTCTGTGAAACTTCCTTATCCATTATTCCAATGACGATCCGGTCCCGAATCTGTTCGTCTTTCCCCGCGCCGAACTCGCAGTGCTGCGCGAGCTCATATAAGCTCCGCACGAAAGCTTCGACGGTCTCCCCCGCCCTCTGGCTTCTTTTGTGGAAACAGGCGCGGTCATGGATGACGTTTCTTTTCGGAACAAAATGTTCGTCAAACTTCTGCAACACCAGGGCGAAGTCATACTCTGGATGTGGTCTAGCCTCCGTTGCAGCAGGAAACACGAAAGAGCCGTAAACAGGTTCGGCGTCTCTCCCCATAGAGTACAGGAGCGAATTTACCTGCACCTCGCTGCTCTCTTTGTCGAGTTTCGACGCGACTCTGAAGCGGGAGAACCTCTGCCGCCAGGTCGGCCACTCCGCCGGCTGGGCAAAATCAAACGGCTCGGGAGGTCCAAACTTCGCCATTGTGTTTTCTCCGTGGGCGTTTAAGTCCTTAATAAGTCCTTAATTCTGACACCATGTCATGATATGAGGAAAGACAGGAAACGTTGGTCTCGGTCGCAGAGCCGTACTCCTTTTATTTAGCTAGTACACGAGGTAACAACTGTGTCTCCTTCGTTAACTATACGTCAGTTCTCTCTAGTGCTCCCCCTGGTGGTCTGGAGACCGAACTACGGTTACACTAAATACAGTGAGAACTAATCTCACAACAGTTGCGTACCGCTTTCCCCCCCTGAGACGCCGGATGGCGGACCAGAATCGCCTTGAAGCCGTACGGAAGTCATTCTCCATGGCCTCTCCGAACTCCTCCCACGCCCGAGTTTTTGCCTCAGCAACCACCCGAGCCGCATGCCGCTTGGACTGTCGGTACCTATCTGCTGCTTCCGGGGTCCCACAGGCCAAAAAGGCCCAATAGGACTCCTTCTTCAGCTTGACAGCATCCCTCACCGCCGGTGTCCACCACCGGGTTCGAGGGTTGCCACCACGACAGGCACCAACAACCTTGCGGCCACAACTCTGATAAGCTGCCTCGACAATAGAGGCGCGGAACATGGCCCACTCGGACTCAATGTCCCCCGCCTCCCTCGGAACGTGTTCAAAGCTCTCCCGGAGGTGGGAGTTAAAGCTCCATCTTACGGGAGACTCTGAGCTGAGCGGAGGAAGTGGAAATTGGACTTGCTCAGCTGCGACCTGCGGAGCGGGACGGAGCCGGACCGCATGTAGTGTATTTTTGGCGTTAGTTACACATCTACAACTGATTGTACAGTATTTGGTTTCAGTTTGAGTCAAAATGGCTACCACAGCCAACTGTGCTTGACTTTTTTTTATTTTTTTATTTTTTACAAATATTGATCATACAAATGGTTTTGCAAAAGCTAAAAGTCATTCACAAACACATGCCCACTCATTGTATGACATCATAAAACTTTTGCATTGACCATTGAAGTCTTTTAGTAAAAAATTTCATGAATACTGAATGGATTTTATTGAAAATTTCAGAAGTAGACAATAGACATGCATCTACAATTTATGAATGTTTAGAGAAAATCCAATTCAAGATGACCACCATAAATACATTTATAATATTGTGTGAGATCATGCATAACTTTAGTTTTAGGGTTTGACACAATTGGCCAGAACTCTGGCCATTCTCAACATACTAAAACTCAGTCTAAAACTCTGGCATGAAACATGGTTGTCTAAATACATTCCTGCAAGGAATGCTTAAATGCATTCAATTTTTATTTTTTATTTGGGGGACAAAACTACATATTTTTGCAATTATTAAGTGGTCTCAAGTAATGATACCAAGGATTGCTTGTAGTCAGCAGCTTTCTTACTATTTTCTTTTTTTAAACAACCAGGTGAACGGTCAATGGTAAATGGACTGTACTTATACTTAGTGTATTTCTATCTTATGAAGATACTCAAAGTTCTTTACAACACAACATGTGTCCTCATTTACCCATTCATACATCACTCTACTAGATCTGTACAAAGAATAATCCGATTTTTATCACATTCAAACAACGATTGGACACACATTGGAGGCAATGAGGGGTTCAGCGTCTTGCCCAGGGACACTTTGATATGTGACTGCTGGTGGACTCAAACCCCCAACTCTCACATTGGAGGACGACTGCTCTAACCACTCAGCCACAGCCGCCCCAGATGTTTTTTTAGATTAAACAACACATTCATTTGGACAGGAAAGGAATTTGTGTACAGTACACTAGGCTGTTAAAAAAATTGCAACTTTGTCATTGCTGCAAAATATAAACCCTTGACTGAGAGTCACAGATGCCAACCCAGCTGCCAGAGTGATAGCAAGGCGGGGCAACTAGATCAGGGTGCACTCTGCAGTCTGACTGCTGACAGCCCACTACTGCCCACAGCCTGGGATCAAAGAGAGCTACAAGTTAAACTGTCTGAGCGTGTGTACTGGATGGGTGAGATAGAGTAACAGCTCTGACAACGATACACGCTGAACTCAGTGTTCTTAATGCAGGTTTGCTCGTAACTGTAGGGTGTAAAGATTAAATGCTACCCACCAATAAACACCACCTCAGATCCAAGCCAATTACATCTAGTAAAAGATCAATAATACTGTCAAAAAAGTATGTTTTCTTGTTAAATCAAGATGATTGAACTGGCCTCCCCAACTCCTCTGTACCTGATGCATGTGCAATAAAAACAATCCTCTCAAGTTACCTGAACTGCAGACCATGTTCATAACGCTGCACTTACCAGTCATATCCTACACTGCCTGCAATTGTGCTATTTTTAATTAAAAAGTGCATTTTTAATAACAATATGAAAATGTAACATCATCTGACAGTATTGATAAGACCAGTGTTTGTGTCTTTTGACAGATTCTGATTAGACTTGTGTTAAGGGTTTTGATGATGTTTCTTCTTTTCTGAAAATATCTAATTTAAATAGTTGTTACTCGAAGCACAAAGTGAGACACATTTATTTCCCTTGAAGACCCATCCTACTGTCACTTCATTCCAAACCCCTTGGACACAGCACTTGTTAACACCTATTGGTGAGATTTATGCCCTGATGCATGCTCAATAATCCAGGTAGAAAAAACTAAAAAAGCTAAGTCTGGTCCTCTGGACATAAAAAAAGAAAAAAAAAAAGAAAAAAGTTTTGTTTTGTTTTTTGAATGTCCAGAGGACCAGACTTAGCTTTTTTAGAGGTGAGATTTATGGTTATTTAGTTTGTCAACAAGGACAAAACACAAAATCTTTTTTCTGTTGTGTTTTTTTATTTTTTATATTTTTTTTATAATAGCAGGCTTTTTTTTGTTCATTAAAACAACTATGAATGTTTAGCTTCAGATTAATCTGTGGACAGATTATCTGCCCTAGAAACTTTGCTCTGTATTACTCAACAGATTTCAGTCCACCAGTTGGTTAATGGCCTTTGCTGTTTTTTGTTTGATTATAATTTTATGTTTGCTGTAGACATAGTTGCATCTATGCAACAAGAACAAAAAAGGCTTCACAATGTCATGTGCAAACAAGAGCCTTCATCTAATCAGTGCAGCTGACAGAGGGTGGGAGGGTCCCAGGGCTGTGAAGCCAGTTATTTAAGGAGCCCTCCACAAGTTCACCTTGACATCTGCGCTGACAGGAAGAGTGCATGGCAGATCCCCTTTCTTTGCCCATGATACATTTACAGGGCAGCTGCCAATGTGTAGCCAAACTTGGAGGAATGTGACAGCCAAAGACAGAGAGAGGAAATACAGGCTACTGAAGGTTGAACAGACAAAAGGTAAAAATGCACAGGAACGGCAAGATGCAGGACTTGGCAAGATCCAAGTCAGTGCTTGATTACATTAAAATGTTTTTTGTTTGTTTCTTTGTTTGTTTTTTGTATGGGTAATTTTGTTATGCACCCATCCATACATCCATCCATACATGCATGCATACATATATACATTGTATTTTTTCCACCTTTCCACGTAGGGGCACAGAGAAATTGGAGACTATTCTCAGCAGTCATTGTTAAGAGACAGCATGAATGTCCTTTGCAGGGCCACAAGTCCAACAAGGCAGACAACCATTTACACTCTCATTTGTACCTCAGAACAAGTTAGAATGACCAATTAACTTAACATGCCCGTTTTTTGGTCAGTGGGAAGAAACCGGAGTACTGGCATAAAATCAACTCATGTACAGTACTGGGAAAACATACAAATTCCACACAGAAAGGCCTCTGGTGGGGTCCGATCCAGCAACTTTCCCAATGTGAGATGACGGCTCAAACCACACTTTCGCCATGCTGCCTGTATTCATTACATATACTGTACCGGTAATTCATGTACTTATAAATACTTCACTGCATATACAGTACTGTATATTAAAAAATGCATCCTGCTCAACCTTTTATTCCATATGGGTTGTTGCACTTTTCATGTCTAGCTTAGATTCTCTACAGAGGCCTGGGAGCCTGTAGGTTATGCTTAGTGGTTCATTGAATTGTGCTCTTCTGATCAGAGATCTCTATTGTTGTTCTTGGGATCTGCTAGAGTCACACTCCCAGTTGGGAATCACTCTGATGAGCAATGGCACCATAGAAGCCTTGGCTTTTCAGCACTATTTATAGGACTAGAGAGCATCAGAGCCACTATACAGGATTAAACATCAAAGACACTGAAATACATCAAGAACAAGTGCACTGAAGGCAGCAAAAAAACCTAAGTAGAAGAAGAGCCACAAAGGAACCATCATGGAAAGCTAAACCCCTTTACAGATTGTATCACTGGTAAATTGAGAAATTTGCTGACATCAACCAATCCTATCAGTGGCTGGAGAAGGCTGGGCTGAAGAACAGTACAGAGGCAGTAATCGTGGAAGCACAAGAGCAATAAAGGCCAGGGTCTACCACACCAGACAAGATCCAAAATGCAGGCTGTGCAAAAATGCCCCTGACAGTCCAACACAAGAATGTCAGATACAGGCAGCCAAAGAGTACAGTACAGTACTGTATATGGGACAACATAACCAAGTAGCTTGAATAATGTACTTTTTTGTATGCTAAGCACACAGTTAATGTGGGAGACTCCACTAAAGATGTAAATGTCAGGGCTTAGATACTGTGATATTTCCAGATCCAGACACTTGATGGTGAACAAATAACTAAACAACAGTTAACACAGTGGTGGCCAACAAACCACTGAAGAAGGCAGTGGTGATAGATGTTTTTATCCCATGTGACTGTACCATCAGGAAGAAAGAACATGAGTAGGTCAAGAAACACCATGAGCTGAAAGACAAAATGGATGACTTTTTTTTTCATCTCAAGCTTTCAAAGGAGGGGCACACATTCCTTCCCATTCCCTGTTCCCTCCTGCTTTATTTATTTATTTATTTATTTATTTATTTATTGGGTCTCTGTCTGTGTATTGGAGCAGCTCCTATTTTTTTTTGCACAGCTCCCGAAATGGAAACTGCTGTTTTGAATCTGACAAATTGGACTGTCGACGTATATTACAAATTCTTTCAACAAAGCGATATGGTCCAGATAGAAGAACCCTCATCTACTCGGACAACATGCATGCAGCTGGAAATATCTCTGGGGGTGATGTGTCTACATCTGCTATCGACCGAGGATGCTGAAATTGCCAATAATTGGATTTATGATAAGAGGTTTCCTGTTTTTGGAATAGTCTGGATCCTGGGTTATCAACATATAAAGAAGACGGCCGCAGCTAATTTGAACCTCGACAAGCTGTTGTCAATGTGAAGGTCTGGTTCATGCTGGAGGACTCAAAATCAGCTGATTTACAAGAGAAACTCTAAGTTGGAAGTGATCAGAATCGCATGCCACCTGCGGCTTTGGACTCGTCAGCATGAAGAAAAAAAAACTTGAAGAAGCCCGTAAGCATGGACCAGTGGAATGCACTTAACCTGGCCATTTGGACCTTGGAAAGTTATCAGTACAGACTCAAGGCCGACGGAAAATAGTCTGCCTGAATAAATAAAAAACTGTGGTTATCTAAATCTCTCCCCAGCTGGCCTTGGAACAGGCCGACATCAATTTCTCCTGGGAAATGCATAAACTAAGGAGAGT
>JBBPBX010062221.1:6345-20892 GCA_038048925.1 Garcialebias charrua | reverse complement strand
TAGAGCAGTCGTCCTCCAGTGGGAGAGTTGGAGGTTAGACTCCACCAGCAGTCACATGCTGAAGTGTCCCTGGGCAAGACACTGAACCCCTCATTGCCTCCAATGTGTGTCCCATCAGTGTATGAATGTGATAAAGCATTGATTATTCTTTGTATCAATATAGTAGAGTGCTGTATGAATGGATAAATGAGGGCACAGATTGTTTTGTAAAGTGCTTTGAGTATCTTGACAAGATAGAAAGGCGCTACACTGTATAAGTACAGTCCATTTAAGGAGTAACCTTTAGAATAGAATAGAATATATCTTTATTGGCATCGTCATTGCACCGGGGCACAAAAACATCGCAATTGACGCACACCCGTCCTTGAGATGGGGGCGAGTGCGCGCAGCCGCAGCAGTAATTAAACCGCGCCGCCACAATCTTAGATATGGAAAAAAAAGGAAGGTAACATGAGGTTAATCAGTGGTATTACAAAAAATATCTATCACATTTTGTCTTACAGGACACTATATGATACATCAAAAAACTCTACCAGCAAGCAACAGTTATGACAAATCACATTTATGCATTTTGAGGTTGAGGCAGTGAGATTTCTGTCCATGAGCCATTTCCAGATAGCAACAGTTCTGCAGATGTAACCAGCCGGCCTCCGATAACGCTCACAGAAAAGTTCTCCGGGGGGAAGGGGGGGTAGCGATAGTTAGTTAGCAGCTGTTGTCCTCAGTAAACACGTCTCAGGAGAAATTTGATATCCAGCCTTTCCAAGGCTGTTTAGGGAAGTCAGATAGGGATAACAAATATTTTTCACTTCAGGCACACAGTGTAATTTCTGCAGCCTTGAGTCCTGCTGGGCAACTCTGATCCAAATATGATCCAATTCGGGACTTTTTCACTGATCCAAGCTATGACCCCTCAGATGTTGACCAGTTACAGCGTCCAGAGTCCCAAGCCGTGCGGGTGGTCTGCGACCCTCAGAGATCGTGTCCACCTTCCGGATTAGCTCGTAAACAGCTGATTTATGGAGGTCACGGCACGGATCAGACTTGGGTGCTCCGACATGGCATTAAGTCCTGCTGAAGTCTCCCTCATTTTTCGATAGGCCAGTGCTTCACAAACGCCAAAAAGCAGTGTCTGCCATCATAATCCAATTTATCCAAATTCTTCACCTCCTCCACAGAGCACAGAGAGAGACGCGTCACCATTTCTCCGCTCCAGGAATCCATGACGTATCCTCCCGGTCAGTCTGCGGGGGATGGGCCGGCTCCCCCGTGCCTTGCCGTTTTGTAGAAAAAAATCTTGTCAATAGAATTGATTGCCCATACAACCCAATCCATCTCGCGTTCGAGGTGCTTTCCTGAGGAGCTGCAGACAAGACAAGAAGCTGCGCATGGGGGGAGGGGGTCGGGTAGGGAAGGAGCGAAAAGAAAAAGCTGCTGCCTCGTCCAGTGCCGGAAGTATTAACCAGTTTTTATGATGATTCTTCATGAAATCCCTCTGACCGCAAAGCGTTCGTAATGCAAAACCCTGACAAAGTTGTCGGAGGAAAAGAGGGTGCAGCTCCTGCAGGTAAGGGGCGTTTCACTTGGAGACAAATTGAGACAGCTGATTGGTCAGTTGCTGACAAGCCTGCTGGATTGATTGACAGGTGGCGTCGAGGATCTGACTCGTGCAAAAACGATCCGATTTTACTGGCCCGTTTGAGACTGTCATCATTTATTCCATTTATATTCCAAATTTATTCAATATTTTGGTGAATATAAGGTTTGAAAACCGAGCTTTCTTACAAAATCCTAATGATGGTTTTTCAGGCGAGTTCAAATTTAGGGGTGCTTGAGAACCCCCCAAAAAGAGGCTAAAATTGCCACTGGTTCACAAAACGGAAACACAGCTGACTCCAACCGCTAATGCTAATGCTTGAAGCAAAGACGTAACTCAATGTGTAGCTCTCAGAGAATGTGTTAGGGATGACCCTCAGCTACTACCACACCACACATTTCACTCAACAGCTTCAAAGCTGACTGAGGGGTTGCCATGTTTTGTGTTGTCTATTGTCAGCTGGCTGCAAACAGCCAAGTTTATTTAATTCAAACAATGCTGGTGCACTTAAGGAGCAATTTATTTATATTTGTTGATTGACAGACAAAGCAGCAGCAGCAGCAGCAACAGCAGCAGCGTTGGTGTGATTAGCAAAGCCAGGTGGGTCATACGTGGTTGTCCAACTTTTGAATCAACCTACTCCTCATGCTCCAAAATCCCTGGATGAGCGAGTCGCTGCGTGGGTTGTGGAGGATGAGCGCACACACATGCCCACACGCAGATCTCCCACTTACTCATCATCTCTGCTCGGGCCCAGTTGTGTGCCCGCTGGCGTTTATCACCAACGTGCTGATGTCTCTGTTTGGAAATGATGAACGTGAAAACTTAAAAATGGGGAACGTTTGGCGCCGCCAAAGCTCTGACATCACTTCTCAAAGCATCTGATAATCAAGCTGAATATCTCAAAGAGACTTTTTTTTTTATGTTTAAGCTGAGATGGAGGAGAAAAGACGTGAAAAAGTGCAGCTTTGTTGCCCTGACATGTGTGACTGACAGGTTTGTAGCTTAAGGTGTTCCTTGTGCAATTCCTTTTCTTGTCATTCCTGCTGTTCAGTGAGCTGACAGCCATGACATAAAAAGACACTAACAGGGGTGAATGGCAGGCGGTGGCAGATTACAACATCAAAGTGCCATCCTGGTTGTATTTACGTCCACTTTACAATAATGGGCGGACTGGACATGTGGCAGAATTGAAAAAATGTCTTTGACACAGTTATAATTAACGGGGCAAAGCAAAAGCAAAATAAAACATAATATTAATATTAGTTTTATTGTATTAGTTTTCATTAGCACAAGTTTTTTTGTTTGTTTCCGTGACAACTTTTGATTTACTGTTCCTCTAGCAACTTTAAAAAAACATACAGGAAATACATTTTAATGTGTGGCTATGGGAATAGTGTGCAGTGTTTTAGTAGCAGAAGACTGTAGAAGTTGCTGGGGGGAAACCAGCAGAACATTCCCTTACAATGTGATTTGGCAAACCCAGTCCTCCATGGTGCTCTGTGGCTCGGACATGGCTTAGAGTAAAATATTCTCAAAGTTTAAAAGGCTCACAGAAAGATGGACTTGATGAGACTAAAGTGGAGTTTTTAGATTTTTAATGATTTGTTTTTACAAAGAAGCAAAGTTTTATGAAGTTTAAAGATTTTACCACTGAATGTTCTGCTTAGTATGTGATGATGTCACTTCAAAGTTTTAAGATTTTGCTAACACTTCTTCCATCTACAAACCTTTATTTAGTACTTAAAGAAGTTATACAAGGATTATCCTAAATATATACTTATTAAACAGTAGTCTGAAGAAAATACTTTTGGACTATGACAGAGAATACTGACTTAGAACCAAAAAATTATAATGTTGATGATTTGATTGATCCGGGCTTCTTTCCTGTCATAGAGGAATGTGAATATTACAGTGAAAAACAATTCAATGATATTACTTTAACAAAACCGGGACTATCTATAATTCTTTTTAATACTATAGGAGCATAAACACAAATATTTCCAAGTTAACAGATTATTTAAAGCAATTAAATAGAACATTTTCGATAATAGCTTTGTCAGAAACGTGGTTAAATGATGATTACACAGATAATGTCCACATTGATGGATATGACTTATATACAATGAACAGAAACAACAAAAGAGGAGGTGGGGTAGCACTATTTGTTAATAAAACATCCATCCATCCATCCATCCATTTTCTTCCGCTTATCCGGGGTCGGGTCGCGGGGGTAGCAGCCTAAGTAGGGAGGCCCAGACTTCCCTCTCCCCAGCCACTTGGAGCAGCTCCTCTGGGGGAATCCCAAGGCGTTCCCAGGCCAGCCGAGAAACATAGTCCCTCCAGCGTGTCCTGGGTCTTCCTCTGGGTCTCCTCCCGGTGGGACATGCCCGGAACACCTCACCAGGGAGGCGTCCAGGAGGCATCCTAACCAGATGCCCGAGCCACCTCAACTGGCTCCTCTCGATGTGGAGAAGCAGCGGCTCTACTCCGAGTCCCTCCCGGATGACTGAGCTTCTCACCCTATCTCTAAGGGAGAGTCCAGACACCCTGCGGAGAAAACTCATTTCAGCCGCTTGTATCCGAGATCTCGTTCTTTCGGTCACAACCCAAAGCTCATGACCATAGATGAGGGTGGGAACGTAGATCGATCGGTAAATTGAGAGCTTTGCNAAGTCAAAGTCAAAAGTCAAAGTCAACTTTATTGTCAGAACTGCAATATGTACAGGACATACACAGGACCGAAATTGCGTTTCTCTCAGTCCCTCGGTGCAACAGTAACCATCTAAACACTAAACACTAAAACATTTAATAAACATAAGCATAAAATAGTAAAAGTGTAACACTGTCCTGAGTTTTTTCATAATAGTATAAAAGTATGAAAATTTACACCAACACTGAAACACCAAACACCCCTAAAACACCAAACACCCAATGAACATAAGCATAAAATGAAATAATAAAAGTGTAATACTTTAATATTGATTTGGGGAAAAAAACTGATTCCAACAATGTTAGTACATTTATAGATTCAATGCAAACCTTAAATCTTTACCCATTAACCAAAGCGCAACAATAATAGATAATATTTTTACAAATACAACAAATGGGGATCTGTTTGGTGGTATTTTAACAAGTGATCTCAGTGATCATCTACCAGTTTTTACAATCTACAAAAAGTATCAAACTATCACTAAATCAACTGCTAGTTGGAAAAAATAATAATAAATACATCAAAGATACATCAAAGAAAGCATTAGACAAGATAAAGGATGATTTAGCTAAACAAAATTGGGATATGTTGAAGTCGTTAACAAATCATATGATGTGTTCATGAATATCCTAGAAACCCTATATAAAAAAAAATTACGTACTAAACAACTACACTAAGAAAAAACAAGCAGATCAACCATGGATGACGAATGGTTTGAGAAATGCTTGTAAAAAAAAAACTACTTGTATTCATGCTTCTTGAAATGTAGAACACAGGAAGCAGAAGATAAATACAAAAAGTACAAAAATAAATTGGTTTGGATCATAATAAAACACAAGAAGGAATATTACAGTGACTTATTAACTAAAAGTAGTGGGGATATGAGGGCAACATGGAGGGTTGTGAATGGTGTTCTAAGCACAAAGACAAAACGGGTATTTCACAGAACTTTATAATAGATAATAAGGAAATTAACGATGAAAATTAAATTGTTAATGGATTTAATCAGTACTTTGTGAATGTTGGAACTAGCCTTGCAGCTACGATTCCAAAAGTGAATAGAAATGTGAACTATTTAATTGACAGCTTTTTAGACAGTATGTTTTTGAATGGAACTAATAAAGAAGAAATAATGAAAATTGTCAACAACTTCACAGGTAAAAAATCAAAAGATTGGTTGGATATGGATATGACGTTTGTTAAAAACATAATGAGTCATGTAATTGAACCGTTCACATATATATGCAATCTATCTTTTACAACGGGAGTATTTCCAGAAAGCATGAAAGTGGCTAAAGTCGTTCCTTTTTTCAAAAGTAGTGACAAATGTGGGTTCAATAATTATAGACCGATATCCCTGTTATCACAGTTTTCAAAAAATTTGGAGAAAGTATTCAACAACAGATTGGACCAATTCATTGAAAAACAAAATATTCTAACTAATAATCAATATGGTTTTAGAGCAAAATATTCTACATCTATGGCACTTATGGACTTTATGGAACAAGTAATTACTGCTGTTGACCACAAACAATATTGTGTTAGTGTGTTTGTTGATCTAAAAAAGGCTTTTGATACTGTTAATCACAGTATTCTCCTTGACAAATTACATCAGTATGGCATCAGAGGATTAGCGTTACAATGGGTTTGTAGTTACTTGGAAAAAAGGAAACAGTTTGTACAATTAGATGATGTACGATCAAATCACTGTACTATTACATGTGGAGTTCCTCAGGGATCGGTACTTGGTCCGAAGTTGTTCATCTTGTATATAAACGATCTGGTTAAGGTATCTGATCTCTTCAAGTGTGTTCTTTTCGCTGATGATACAACTTTTTTTTGTTCTGGTACTAATATTGAACAACTATTGGAGTCAATGATGAGGGAGTTTGTTAAAGTTCAGAACTGGTTTAAACTCAATAAATTATCATTAAACATGGAAAAAACTAACTATATGATATTTGGAAATAGAAAGAAAACAACTGATGTTCCATTTCAAATTGAGGACTCAGTGATTTGTAGAGTCAGTGAGGCAAAATTTTTGGGTGTTGTCATTGACGAAAATCTATCATGGAAACAACATATTAATTCTGTTAAAACGAAAATATCTAAATCTATTGCAATATTTTATAGGGTTAGACATCTATTAAACGACAATGCACTGTATTTATTGTATAATACAATTATTATGCCACACTTGATTTATTGTGTTAATGTTTGGGGAAAAGCGTGTAAGTCAATCACAATGCCTATTTTTATTTTGCAGAAAAGAATTGTAAGAATTATAACAAGAAAACATTACTGTCACCCATCAAGTGAATTATTTTATCAAAGGAAATTGCTGAAATTCTATGATTTGGTGGACTATAACATTTTGTCACTTATGTTTAGAGCTCATAAAATACACTACCATCAAATGTCCAAATGCATTTTGTGAAAAGATATAGTTGTTATAATCTCAAGGGGAAAGATGTATTTGTACAACCACAGTTTAGAACTAGTTTGAAGGGAAGATCTACCTTAATTCAAGGAGTACGATTATGACTTAATGACAAATGTTAAGGAAGCCAAATCAATCATTGTATTTAAGAAACTGGTAAAAAATGAATTGCTAAAATTGCTGGTTCCAGAACTGCTGGATTTGGAGTTTTTGTAAATACATTTGAAACCCTTTTTGGCCAATGTGTCTCTTTTGCTGGCACATGTGGACCCTAAACTCATCGTTGTCACACAGCTGATGTTTGTTTGAGGCTTACTTCTTAGTGTGTGATTCTTGTCTGCCTGTCTTTAAATTTCCTGACAGAAATAGGTGTGTGTTTACCATGGAGATCAGACTGACATCTCAGGTACCCCGTTAGACTGGTTCAACTCCTATCTCTCTGACCGCACTCAATTCATTCAGCTTAAATCCTTCCGTTCCCAGTCTTCCCCTGTCTCCACGGGTGTCCCCCAAGGCTCTGTCCTCGGACCCCTCCTCTTCATCATTTACCTCCTTCCTCTAGGTCACATCTTCCGCAAATACGGCGTCCATTTCCACTGTTATGCTGATGACACACAGCTCTACTTGTCATCAAAACCTAACTCCACCCACCCACCCTCCATCCTCACCGACTGTCTCAATGAGCTAAATCACTGGTTTTCTAACAATTTCCTTCAACTAAACAGCAACAAAACAGAAATCATTCTTGTCGGTACCAAAAACTCTATTTCAAAATCAGAACATCTTCTCGTCCCCCTTAACAACTCTCTGCTATCCCCCTCCCCTCAGGTCAAGAGCCTCGGTGTCATCCTCGACACCACTCTCTCCTTCACTTCACACATCAACAATATTACTCGGTCTGCCTATTTCCACCTCCGTAATATTAACCGTCTCCGTCCTTCTCTCACACCCCGCTCCACAGCCATCCTGGTGCACAGTCTTGTGACTTCCCGTATCGATTACTGCAACTCCCTTCTCTACGGCCTCCCCAACAAATCTCTCCACAAGTTACAGATGGTCCAGAACTCAGCTGCCCGTGTCATCACTCAAACCTCCTACTATAACCACATCACTCCTGTCCTGCAGCAGCTCCACTGGCTCCCGGTTAAATCACGCATCATCTTCAAAATTCTACTTCTCACGTTCAAATCTATCCACAACCTTGCCCCTCCTTATCTATCTGACCTCCTACAAATCTCCATCCCATCACGCTCTCTCAGATCCTCCTCTTCGCTACATCTCCATGTACCCTCTGCCCGCCTCTCCACCATGGGGAGCAGGGCCTTCACCTGCTCTGCCCCTCACCTCTGGAACGCTCTACCGCCAGACCTTCGAAACACCACCTCCCTTTCTCTGTTCAAGACAGCCCTGAAAACACATCTCTTTAGACTAGCTTATCATTAACTTTACTAAATGTATTTTTATTATTTTGCATTTTATAATCTTTATGTATTTTATATTTCAATTTGTCACTGATAATGTTTGAACTGTATTGTATTGGTTTGTTAAGTGTCCTTGGGTGTCCTGAAAAGCGCTTTTAAATAAAAATGATGATTATTATTATTATTATTATTGAGTCACTGGCTACAGCATTAACGTTTCTTTTGATCTTTACGTTTCTTCTGCGGTTTATACATCAAAATACAAAATATTGTTCTTGTCTTGGCTTAAGATTATTACAAATTTGATGTAAAAAAATCCAGGAATTTTGTTGTTGTGTTCAGAAACCACAGTGTTCAGTGCGTTTGTTGGGTCTGTGATGGTGTGCACTGTTTGTTATGACATGTTACTGTGCCTTTAAGAGATTCATTCATTCATTCAACCTTTATTTAGTCAGGTAAATCTTTTGAACCTCATGGGCTCATTTACGAAAGCGACCTGCTAAAACTAAAGAACAATGAACAGCAGTGGTAGAATTTCCTTAAACAATAAACAATAAACAAACAAACAATAAACAATAGAAAACAAAAGAGAGAAAAAAACAAAAGAAAGTTTTTTTTTTTTTTTTTTAACAAAGTATCAAAAAACTAGCAAAACATTATAAGGTAGACGTATAAAATCAAAGACAGGAACAAATCTGCATTGGTTTTTGCCAGGATTCCAACAGATTCTGAAAACCATTTAGAGAAGTCAAGGTCGAGAGCTTCAGATCTTTTTGTAAGATATTCCATGAAGCAGGAGCGGAGTAGGAGAAGGCCCTTTTTCCAAGTTCAGTCCTCACTGACGGAACACTGCAGGTAATCATGTCCTGAGAGCGCACACTGTAGCTGCACTCACGCAAAGACATGTAGGAGGAGATGTATGAGGGCAGCAGACCAAGAAGTGATTTAAAGATGAAAATGTACCAGTGGAAGAGTCTGCGTGAGGTTAATGATGTCCAGTTAACCAGTGAATACAGGGTGCAGTGGTGGGTACGATAATCACAACCAGTTATGAATCTTAGTGCACCATGATAGACAACATCCAACATCCGCAGGGTGCTTGTAGGAGCATTCATGTAGAGAATGTCACCGTAATCAATGGAGGGAAGGAAAGTCACAGACACAAGGCGTTTCCTGACATTCAGTGATAGACATGATCTGTTTCTGAAAAAGAAACCCAGTTTAACTTTCAGTTTCTTCACTAGGTTTTCCACGTGGAGTTTAAAAGAGAGATGTGAATCAATCAGGATACCCAGATATTTATAGGAATCAACAAACTCAATAGAGACACCATTTGAAGATAAAATCAGAGGAGGATCTGCTGGAACCGCCTTCCTATTTGAAAAAAACATCCCTTTTGTTTTATCAGCATTTAGGACAAGTTTGAGACGGAACAAATCTGACTGGATGATGTCAAAAGCAGATTGCAGTAACTGGAAAGCCTTAGCAACTGTTTTAGCTCGGCAGTAAACAACTGTATCATCAGCATAGAAATGTAAGGATGCATCAGGGATGCAGTGACCTACATTAGCTATGTAGATTGTAAAGAGAGTGGGTCCTAAAACTGAGCCTTGTGGTACACCATTTTTAACTGTTAAATAGCTGGAAGAAGTACCGTTAACTGTTAAATAGCTGGAAGAAGTACCGTTAACTGTTAAATAGCTGGAAGAAGTATCGTTAACTGTTAAATAGCTGGAAGAAGTACCGTTAATGCTTTACGGCATGGGGTAAACCTAGATGCTTTACGGCATGGGGTAAATGTGTGTGTGTGGGGGGGTTTGAGTTCAGTAAAGTTTGGTGCATCGAAGCGACACGGTGTGGTTATTGAGTTCCCGCGGACGCTACATTTGTGTTGTCTCCTGTTGTTGCACATTTTGTGTTGATTTGTGTTTAAATTTCAAGCAGCAGCTACACACTCAAATGTTTCTGAAGCAATTTAATTCTAATTGTTTTTCCTCCCTTAAAAATTACTTATGCAACAATATTTTTGGTTACATTTCCTACGTTGTTATCCATCCATTATCTTTACACACTTCGTCCTTTTCAGGTCACGGGGGTCACTGGTGCCCATATCCAGCAGTCACTGTGAGAGGTTGGGGACACCCTGGACAGGTCTCCAGTCCATCACAGGGACACATAGAGACATACAACCATTTATGGTCTCACCCAAGGACAATTTAGAGTTACCAATCAGCCTAACATGCATGTTTTTTTACTCTGTGGAAGGAAACCAGAGTACTGTACCAGGAGAAAACCTACACATGCACGGAGAGAACAAGAAAGCTCCACCCAGAAAAGCCCCTGGCCGGAATTCGATCCGGCAACCTTCTTGCTGTGAAGCAACAGCGTTACCAACTGATCCACTGTGTCACCATTGTCTGCTTTATCTTTTCAAATATTTAGGTTCTATTAAATAGAAAAATTGTTACAAAAAAACCTTTTGAAACATCACTTTTTGATGTAAATTCTGATGAGACACACCAGGAACTTGTTCTTTTAAACATCAGACAGTTGTGCACAAAATCAAAGAGTTGGGGTTTCATTTTGCTGACATGTAGCTGACCATGATTCCTTCCAGACCCATGGAAGATTGCTCTGACATTTGTAAACCACACTTAAGGTACACTACAATTCATATTTGCATTTGTGAAGCACGCAGCCGCCCGTTTCACACACTGTTTCCTGTTGACGTGAGTTTTTGCTGCTTTGCTTTGACCTTTAGCGACGTGGCAGACAATAAATTACCTCAGTCAGACTCTTCTGCTCCACGTTGGTTTCAGAGACAAATTCAGCAAGGTTGGAGGAAATTATGATTTGTGACCTGCGGTGACTGTGAGTGGTTTTGAAGGATATTTAAGGTCTTTTGAAGGTTTTAGCCTAATTGTGGCACATCGATGAGAGCAGGCACATTAGCATAACGATCTGGACCATTTCTCATTTCTAAACATGTATTAAAGATTTTACTTCACTTATAGCTTCTTTGATCAACAGAGTAGAAGTAAGAGCATCTCATGATGAGAAGGGATGTTTAGGTTAAACCTTGTAAATGATGATGTGCTCCATCTCGTGGAAAATAATACGCTCTCGTGATACCTTGCTTTGCCTTGTTTCAATAAACATTTTGTTGCTTCTAGTTCATTACTGATTTGACACAGTTACAAACGGAAAATCAGCCACTTTATCTAATAATCAAACTTCTACAAATCAAATCCCTCCTACAAGTCAACCATCTGTTAATCACACCTTCTCTTTTTCTCCGTTCTCAGTCAGTGAGGTAAATAAACTGTTAAATGATCTTGATCCTAAAAAATCTGCAGGTCCAGATGAACTTCCACCTTATTTCTTAAGGCTGGCTGCTCATATCATCACAGTCCCTGTGACCCACATCTTTAATCTATCCATAAGCCAAAACACCATTCCGGATGCTTGGAAAACAGCCTTTGTTCTTCCTTTGCTGAAGGGAGGTGACCCCACCTCACTGAACAATTATCGACCGATCTCTAAACTCTGCATCTTAGCCAAGGTTCTAGAAAAACTGATAAACTCTCAGATCAAAAATTATCTGGACTCATTTAACATCTTACCTCTCCATCAATCTGGTTTCAGGAAAAAACACAGCACAACAACTGCTTCTCTGAAGGTTCTGAATGATGTTGTTGAAGCATTGGATGCTAAGGACTATTGTGCTGCACTTTTCTTAGACCTGTCTAAAGCTTTTGACACTGTGGATCATAACATCCTGTGTCATAAGCTCTCAGAAATCGGTTTCTCTGATCACACCATCGGTTGGTTTTCTAACTATCTTTCCAATCGGAGGCAATGTGTTCAACATAACGGTACTTCTTCCAGCTATTTAACAGTTAAAAATGGTGTACCACAAGGCTCAGTTTTAGGACCCACTCTCTTTACAATCTACATAGCTAATGTAGGTCACTGCATCCCTGATGCATCCTTACATTTCTATGCTGATGATACAGTTGTTTACTGCCGAGCTAAAACAGTTGCTAAGGCTTTCCAGTTACTGCAATCCGCTTTTGACATCATCCAGTCAGATTTGTTCCGTCTCAAACTTGTCCTAAATGCTGATAAAACAAAAGGGATGTTTTTTTCAAATAGGAAGGCGGTTCCAGCAGATCCTCCTCTGATTTTATCTTCAAATGGTGTCCCTATTGAGTTTGTTGATTCCTATAAATATCTGGGTATCCTGATCGATTCACATCTCTCTTTTAAACTCCACGTGGAAAACCTAGTGAAGAAACTGAAAGTTAAACTGGGTTTCTTTTTCAGAAACAGATCATGTCTATCACTGAATGTTAGGAAACGCCTTGTATCTGTGACTTTCCTTCCCTCCATTGATTACGGTGACATTCTCTACATGAATGCTCCTACAAGCACCCTGCGGATGTTGGATGTTGTCTATCATGGTGCACTAAGATTCATAACTGGTTGTGATTATCGTACCCACCACTGCACCCTGTATTCACTGGTTAACTGGACATCATTAACCTCACGCAGACTCTTCCACTGGTACATTTTCATCTTTAAATCACTTCTTGGTCTGCTGCCCTCATACATCTCCTCCTACATGTCTTTACGTGAGTGCAGCTACAGTGTGCGCTCTCAGGACATGATTACCTGCAGTGTTCCGTCAGTGAGGACTGAACTTGGAAAAAGGGCCTTCTCCTACTCCGCTCCTGCTTCATGGAATATCTTACAAAAAGATCTGAAGCTCTCGACCTTGACTTCTCTAAATGGTTTTCAGAATCTGTTGGAATCCTGGCAAAAACCAATGCAGATTTGTTCCTGTCTTTGATTTTATACGTCTACCTTATAATGTTTTGCTAGTTTTTTGATACTTTGTTAAAAAACTTTCTTTTGTTTTTTTCTCTCTTTTGTTTTCTATTGTTTATTGTTTGTTTGTTTATTGTTTATTGTTTAAGGAAACTCTACCACTGCTGTTCATTGTTCTTTAGTTTTAGCAGGTCGCTTTCGTAAATGAGCCCATGAGGTTCAAAAGATTTACCTGACTAAATAAAGGTTGAATGAATGAATGAATGAATATATATACAGTAATTGACTACGGATCCGAAGGTCGCGGGTTCGCGCCCCGGCCACTACCCAGCTTGGGGTGTCTATGAGTGCACACCTATTTCTCCAGCTCCCCGGGCGCTTTCGGGCTGCTCACTGCACCACCTGGTAGGTGGTTGGGTTAAATGCAGAGACGAATTTCGTCTGTGTATGGGAACATACGCAGATGACAGGAATAGACATTATTATTATTATTATTGTTTATTATTATTGCAGCACGGTGGCACAACTGGTAGAGCTGCTGCCTCTCAGCGAGCAGGTCCCCGGTTCAAATCCCGGTCCGGGGGCCTTTCTGGGTGGAGTTTGCATGTTCTCTCCGTGCATGCGTGGGTTTTCTCCGGGTGCTCCGGTTTCCTCCCACAGTCCAAAAACATGCATGTTAGGCTGATTGGTAACTCTAATTTGACCCTGGGTGTGAGTGAGAAAGGTCCCTCAAATGAGTCCCCGTGGCTCACGAATATGTATCTCATAAAAAAAATTTTTTTTTTATAAATGAATACATGTACAGTACTTTACAGTCACCAAGCACTTAGCCTATCCTAACACAGTTTTTAAAGATGAAACAGTGAGTTGAATTGTCTCCCTTTCACATAAAGTGAAAGTGAAAGTAGCTCCCTTTATGTGAATGGAACCTGCTGGGGAGGAGGGAGACAATTCAACTCACTCCTTAACTGTGTTAGGGTAGGCTAAGTGCTTGGTGACTGTACAGTACTGTACATTTATCTATCCATCCATCCATCCATCCCTTTTCGTCCGCTTATCCGGGGTCGGGTCGCGGGGGTAGCAGCCTAAGTAGGGAGGCCCAGACTTCCCTCTCCCCAGCCACTTGGAGCAGCTCCTCTGGGGGAATCCCAAGGCGTTCCCAGGCCAGCCGAGAAACATAGTCCCTCCAGCGTGTCCTGGGTCTTCCTCTGGGTCTCCTCCCGGTGGGACATGCCCGGAACACCTCACCAGGGAGGCGTCCAGGAGGCATCCTAACCAGATGCCCGAGCCACCTCAACTGGCTCCTCTCGATGTGGAGAAGCAGCGGCTCTACTCCGAGTCCCTCCCGGATGACTGAGCTTCTCACCCTATCTCTAAGGGAGAGTCCAGACACCCTGCGGAGAAAACTCATTTCAGCCGCTTGTATCCGAGATCTCGTTCTTTCGGTCACAACCCAAAGCTCATGACCATAGATGAGGGTGGGAACGTAGATCGATCGGTAAATTGAGAGCTTTGCCTTTCGACTCAGCTCTCTCTTCACCACGAC